>JANAVB010044202.1:0-42586 GCA_029216955.1 Iris pallida | reverse complement strand
GGTTTCACCATATACAGCGATGCTTCAGAAAAGGGGCTAGGATGTGTCCTATAGCAGCAGGGAAAGTGATTGCTTATGCATCTAGGCAATTACGGACTCATGAACGGAACTATCCTATCCATGACCTAGAGTTAGCTGCGGTAATCTTTGCACTCAAGTTGTGAAAACACTACTTATACGGAGAGCGAGTGGAAATCTTTACTGACCACAAGAGCTTGAAGTATGTGTTCACGCAGAAGGAGCTGAACATGAGGCAAAGACGATGGTTGGAGTTGATGAAGGACTTCGACATCGATTTACAGTATCACCCCGGAAAAGCAAATGTGGTGGCGGATGCGCTGAGCAGGCATCCGATGGCATGGTATCTGATGATAGATCGACATTTGCGAGAAGATCTGGAGAAGCTTGGTATCGAGATGGTTCAGCCGGGATCAGTGATACAGATGATGGCGCTAGACATTCAGTCAGGTCTGATAGAGCAGATCAAGGAGCCTCAGTCTATAGATGAGAGACTCCGCAGACTCAGAATCCAGGCTTTAAATGGATTACTTGATGACTTCACCGTAGCAGAGGATGGATCCCAGCCAGTTATGCGTGTCGAAAGGAGAGCTGATAGAGACGGTCTTGCAGGAGGCGCACCGATTGTAATATTCTATTCACCCTAGTGCCAACAAGATGTACCGTGACTTGCGGGAACATCTTTGGTGGCACGGTGTCACGACCCGGTCCTAAATTATTGGGTCAAATCGGATCATGCCCAGCCTACACCGTTGTGAGACGGCGACAGTAAGTTGTATCCAATTGCACGTAATCTCAACAACACAATATATATTTGTCAAAAATTTACGAATATTAAAAACTTTGTCCAATAAAAAGTTTCATCTGATACATCTGATAATATAAAACTGTCTTTTAATCCAAACATCAAAACTAAAAGAAAATGTCATCATCTAGAAAGTTGGCTCATCAGCCCCGAGATCAACATCGTCCGATTGGGACTCTGGCAGCACAGCTGGGTAAAGCTCAGGATCATAATAGCTATTAATCAATAGCTCTGCATCATCAATGGAACCTATTGGGGTCCAGTCAGAAAAGGAGCAAAGTACAATTATAAAAATCTAACAATTCAACTAATAATTAGAAATTTATAATTTTAAACAGTTTGAAATACTTGAACAATATTTTCCATAATTGAGAACAATGTGATTTGAGTATGTAATGCTTATGACCGGCTTGTGTTGTACAATAGTATCCTAGTGATACGATACGGCTTATCCTCGTGTGAAAAGGAGGAAGCTCGCACAATTATGTAATATGAAGGTATTGGTCATAGAACACTACACTACTCCCCCAATCCCACAATCAATAACAATCAATACTCTAGGAGAGAGTTCCGTATAGCAATGTGGTTTAATCTTGTAATATTACAATTACTAATTAAATTGAAAAATAAACATAACCGTACTTGCCTTGGTTTATAACTGGATTTAAAATCGGTACCGGGGAAGAAATCAGACTCGTCCTCGAAATCCTACAGTTGAGAATCCCTTCTTAGAAACATATTTAAACCAAATCTAGGTGCTCTAAAATTTGATCCTAGTCAAGTTTTATGTTATTCTATCATAACACGAGTATCGATGCGATTTAAAATCATTAATTTAACGAAATAAAAATCAACATAACATTTATTGGGAAAATTTGTATTTTTCGTTTATTTGGCAAAACTTTGTATTTTGTAATATATCTAAAACTAGGTTTTTCTTTTAAATGAGAAAAACGTGAATTTGTTTAAATTACAAACTTATAATTTTACTATCTATTTATTGTGAGAAAATCTTATAAATTTTCTATATCAAAAATAATATGCATTTAATGTTTTATGCGTCAACGACAAAACCAACAAAACCAGAAAGAAAGTTAAAAAGCTACGCTACACAATACAGGGCCACAGAAATAAAGATAAAAACTGGGCTTATGCCCTTATAATTTATTACATAACTTGATTAAATAAAAAATTGGTGAACTCTGAACGCCGGGAATCGGTCCATTCAGCAGGCCGAGGCCCTGCACTTCAAATACTTTTCTAAAATAATAATTTAATTTAAAATGTAAAAATATGGTAAGTCTCAGACTTGGTCCAACGTGTCATTTACATTCTAGCTTATGCCTCAACGTCTGGAAATTCTGGTTTCATTTGCATTTTGCTAGGGTTTATAGACGGATACGGTCGTTGCCCGAAAATGATACAAAAACCATATTTAAAACCAACAATTCAAGTTGTAAATCGTTTTGCAAAAGCCAGGATTTGGAAATAGTTTTATTCAAAACTTTAATATATTTTCCGAAAATTTGGGCAGCACCTCCTCTATAATTGGGACAACCCAATCCTGGAAAAATGCCAATCAACACAAATACATATCCCAAACCAGAGACAGCTAAATTATAAACCATAAAATATAACCAAAAACTACAGAACGTTTCCGAAATAAAATTCAGAAAACCCGAAATGAAATTCGGAAAACCGAAAACCACGGAACCAATCTAAGAAGAAAATGGTCACAGAACCATATATGAGATAATCCTGGGAAAATTCGAACTTAACTCAAAAATTCCGAGAAACCACAGAAATCACAAAACAAAGTCAAAGCTACAAAATCATTCCGAAAGGAAGTTCTAAAAATCCGAAATCACAACCGCAACTATCAAATCTGAATACCATAACGGAATCGGGGACCGCGTCATCATCGACACTATGGGAGGAAATCGAGGATACGGAAAATACCTTGGGTGCTCGGCTAGAGCTCTCAGATGAGAATTAGGTAAGAAATCGAAATCCTGCGAACTCGAAATAATCCAGAACATGCGGACAGCGGTGGAATAGCACTAACGCGACCACGGAAAACCAAAACAGCGGCTTCGTAACAACAAACCGGACACGGGAAGTTGCTGGACCGGGCACGGACGGCCGGATCAGGAACGGGGCGGCCGGAGCGAGGCTAGTGGGGTGCTGCGAACAGGAACAACAGCGATGGGAGGCCGCTGGGTCTGGGCGAGGTGGCCGGGCGGTCGGCCTAGGGCCGCGGAACAACAGCGGCGGGGTCGCCGCTTGGCCTGGACGGTCGTCGGGCTCGGGCGGAGCCGGCGGGAGCTCGGGATCGCCGGAGGGTCGCCGGATCGGGGTGCCGGGAGAGGCTCGGGCGGAGCTAGGGCTTGGGAATTGTTTAGATGAGGGGAATGATTGTGAGGGGAATGATTGAGAGGGAGAGGGGAAAGGGTTTTTATAGGGAGGATTTGGGGGTTACGGGAGGGAAAAGGAGGAGTCGGGGGTTTCGGAAGGGAAGCCGAGAGGATCTCGACGGTTTGGAAGAGGGGTCTCTACGGTTTGGTCGAAAGAGAGAGAGTGTTGGTGTTCTGAGAACAAAGGAAAAGAAGTAATAAATTCTTTTATTTAAAGAAAATAGAATTTATATGTATATAAATATATATATATATACAAAGAGATTTGAAGGTTTCTTTGGAAAAATCGAGATTGGGTTCAGTTTCAGAAATGGATTGAGACGGGTCCGGGACTGGTCAGGCTAATAATTTTTCTAAAAATACTATTTTCCTAAATTAACAATTAAGAATAACTATAATAAAAATTTAGCTAATAAAATTATCCAATTAATTAACCAAAATTTTACGGGTTTCACAACCTTCCCTCCTTGGGAAATTTTGTCCTCGAAATTAAAAGATAGGGTTAGGAGTTACCTCAGGTCTCAAATAGATACGGATACTGCTGTCGCATCTCGTCTTCTCGCTCCCAGGTAGACTCGCCTGGGGAGTTGTGTCGCCACATAACTCTGACTATAGGTGTCACAGAGTTCCTGGTTTTCTTCTCATCCCTGTCTAAAATCGCTACTGGCTTCTCTGGTACTGTGAGGCTGGATCCAATCTCCAGCTCCGAATGGTCCAAGATGTGGCTCGGATCCAGGATGTAGCGTCTGAGTTGTGAAACGTGGAAGACGTTGCGCACGCCTTCAAGATTAGCTGGTAGAGCTAATCGGTACGCTACTTCTCCGACTCGGCTCAATACTTCGAATGTACCTGGGGCTCAGCTTTCCTGCTATACCGAATCTGATAGTTCCTCGGGTAGGGAAATCTTGACAAAAATACTATCTCCTGCTTCGAACTTCATTGGTCGATGACTGCTGTCAGCCCAATGCTTCTGCCTGTCCTGAGCAATCCTGAGCTTGTCTCTAATCACTTTTACCTTCTCTGTTGCATCGGTCACCATCTCAGGTCCAAGCAATACTCTTTCTCCTACGTCGTCCCAAGCAAGTGGAGTGCGGTAACGACATCCATAGAGTGCCTGGAATGGAGTCATACCAATGCTATCTTGGTAGCTGTTGTTGTATGAAAACTCTACCAAGTGCAAGTGGTCTTCCCAAGATCCTCCAAATTCCAAGACGCAAGATCTCAGCATATCCTCTAGCGTCTGGATGGTTCTCTCCGATTGTCCGTCAGTTTGAGGATAGTAGGCGGTACAGAACTTCAATTATGTTCCCAAACTGTCGTGCAAGCTCTTCCAGAAGTGAGAGGTCTCTGTCAGATACGATACTTACCGGAACTCCATGAATTCGGTAGATATACTGCATGTATAGTGCTGCCAACTTCTCGGTGGATAGACCAACCTTGAAGGGGATAAAGTGAGCTGACTTCGTCAGTCGGTCCACAATAACCCAAATGGCATCCTTTCCTCCTTGGGATCGAGGCAGTCCTGACACAAAGTCCATCGTTATGTGTTCCCATTTCCAATCCAAAATGTCTAGCGGCTGTAACAGTCCTGCTGGTCTCTGTCTGCTGGCTTTCACTTGTTGACAAATCAAACATCTAGCCACAAACCTGGATACGTTCTTCTTTATTCTATACCACCATACTACAGTACGCATATCCCGATACATTTTATTAGCTCCTGGATGTATGGAATACTGCGACTGGTGCGCTTCTTGCATCAGCTCATTCCTCAGTTCGCCAGTTGGTACGCAAAGCCTCATACCATGCCCCAATGTTCCATCACTGGCGATTGAGAATCCTTTAAGTGCCAGCACTTGATCTCTGAGTTTGCAAAGCGTCTCGTCTTGAAATTGTGTCTCATTGACTTTGTCCATCAGACTTGAACGCACTTGCAACTGCATCATTGATGATTCAACTCCTGGTATAATTGTTTCTCTTTCCAGCTTCTTTATTTCCTCTTCAGGCAGTACAATCTCCAGTCCAAGCTTCTCTATGTCTTCCAGCAAATGCCGCTCCTTGGTCAAAAACATTGCTATCGAGTATCGACTAAGTGCATCTGCAACCACATTAGCCTTACCTGGATGGTACTGTAGGTCGATGTCGAAATCTTTCATCAGCTCCAGCCATCGTCTCTGTCGCATGTTCAGCTCCTTCTGAGTGAAAACATATTTAAGACTTTTGTGGTCTGTAAATATTTCTACTCTCTCTCCATAGAGATAATGCTTCCACAACTTCAGTGCAAATATAACTGCTGCAAGCTCCAAATCATGCGTGGGATAGTTCTTCTCATGAGTCCGTAATTGCCTAGATGCGTAAGCAATTAATTTTCCGTGTTGTTGAAGAACACAACCCAATCCTTTACCAGAAGCATCACTGTAAATTGAGAAATTACCGGTACCTGCGGGTTGCGCAAGTATTGGTGCCGTTGTAAGTCGCTTCTTCAGTTCCTCAAATGCTGTCTAGCAAGCTTCAGTCCACACAAATTCTTCGTTCTTTCTTGTGAGCTTCGTCATCGGCTCAGCAATCCTGGCGAAGTCCTTCACGAATTTCTGGTAGTAGCCAGCTAAGCCCAAGAAACTTCTGATTTCAGCAACTGAACTTGGTGTACTCCACTTCTAAATAGCAGCTATCTTCTTTGGATCCACCGAAATTCCTTCTCCTATGACAACATGGCCTAGAAAATCCACCTTGTCTAAGAAAAATTCACATTTAGATAGCTTACCATAGAGCTTCTTCTTCCTTAAAGTTCCCAGAACTTTCCTCAGGTGCTCTTCATGCTCTTTTTCGGTCTTCGAATAGATCAGGATGTAGACAACAACAAACTGATCCAGATATTCATGGAAGACCTTGTTCATAAGGTTCATGAATACCGCAGGGGCATTCATTAATCCAAACGGCATGACCAAAATTCATACTGACCATATTTGGTGTTGAACGCCGTCTTTGGGATATCCTCCTTCCTGACCTTGATTTGATGGTAGCCAGATCGAAGGTCTATCTTCGAGAATACCTTAGCTCCACTTAGTTGATCAAATATGTCATCGATCCGGGGCGGAGGGTACTTGTTCTTGATGGTGATATTGTTCAGCGTCCGGTAGTCAATGCACATCCGCACAGTCCCATCCTTCTTGGGCACGAACAAGACAGGTGCTCTCCAGGGTGAGGCTCTATCTCTGATAAATCCAAGGGCCTTCAGCTCATTGATCTGATCCTTCATTTCTTTGGCCTCTTTAGGGTTGACTCTGTAGCATCCTCGAGAAATAGGAGCAGAGCCGGGAACTAGGTCGATGGTGAATTCCACCTCTCGATGAAGACTACCAGGGAAGACGTCCATGAATTCTGCAATGATAGGATGAGAAGGTCCGGGTTCTTCGGTGATAGAGGAGTAGGTAATATCCTCCATATCTTCCGGAGCTCGAGAGATTTCAAACTCCGGCTCTCCAGGTGGGCTGAAAACTACACATCCTCTGTGACAATCTATCAGTGTATGCTGCTTACTTAACCAGTCCATTCCTAGGACTACATCATAGTTAGGTAAGGGCATCACAAGTAAGGGTGCTAAGAATTTGTGTCCTCAGATAGTTATAGGGCAGTTACAGGTCTCAGTGATGGGTATGGGTCCACCACCAGTCATAACTCTACATATCTTCTTGCTAAATCTCTTAACTAGGTGGTGTGTAGAGATAAATTTTGTTGCTATAAAACTGTGTGAAGCACCCGAATCAAATAATGCTAAAACAGGATGTGAATGCACATAAATGGAACCTGTGATGACATCAGCGATGGGTTCCTGCTCTGGCTCTTGCTCATCTGCTGTTAGGGCAAAAGCTCGCCCAGTCTTCTGTTGGTGTTGCCCAAACTGTTGTTGCTGAGTGGTAGAGGAGCCTTCTGCTTTGTTGTTCCGGTCCGGTTGAATGCCGTGGGGCAGTCCTCCACTTGGTAGGTGGCAGACCCACAAACTAGGCAGTATTCTAGCCTTTTCCTGCAGATGTTCGCCTGATGTCCTGGCCTCTTGCAAAAATCATAGACAGGAATCTGCTTCTGAGGCGCTCTGTCATTGGTCCTCGTCTGATGATGCTGGTGGTGGTGGTGATGAGGCCTGTTGTTATTGTTGTGGTTAGGCCTCTTCTAGTTACTCTGGAAGTTGCTAGTTCCAGAATACTCCCTCTTTGAACGAGCAGGCTGACTCTTCTCTATATTCTGAGCTCGTATTAGGATCCTCTCAGACATCTTGGTGCCGCCTGCAATCACAGGAGTGCGAATCTCTTTCCTTAGTCCATACCTAAATCTTTCAGCAGGATCGGCGGGGTCAACAACCATGTTCTTGGCAAAGCAACTAAGTTGACCAAACTCTGTCGCATATTCACCAACTGTCATGTTCCCTTGCTTCAAATTTTGAAATTGTCTTTCCATCTCCTGTAACTCTGATGTTGGGAAGAACTTCCTGCGGAACAACCTCTTGAAGGTGTTCCAATCAAGCTGCCTGTCCTGGAGTCGGGGTTCATTCCGATACCAGGTGCTTGCTACATCTAGCAGTTGGAGTACCACAGCTTCAACTTGACGGTCATCTGGAAGTCGAGCAACGCTGAGGAGACGCTCTATGCTGTCGAGCCATTTGTCAGTATAGATAATTCCTTCGGTTCCCTTGAAAGGTCGAGGGCCCAGCTTCTTGAATTTCTCAATATCGCCGACTTTAGCAAGCCTTGGCTCAGATTGGGCTGCTTCTCCTCTCTCCAATGCAGCCATAGCCACATTATGGGCATTCTCCATGCCTTCTCTCATAATTGCAGTCTGTTCGCGATGAGCTTTAGCTTGAGTTCTCTGTGCCTCAAGCACTCCTCGTAGCAGGCCTACAAGGTCGGTGGGGTCCATGGGCACTGGTGGGGCAGCTGGATCGGGTACTACTGTAGGGGCTTGCTGTTCAGTCTGGGAAGATATAGGACCTGTCACTTGAGTAGTAGTGTAAAATCTACGGGGTGCTGATGCATTATGGGGACGATTGGTCAGCTGCCGAGGTGTAGGATCCGGACTTGGTTGAGGAGGTAGGGTATGATCGGGTGATGACAACCCATCGCCAGCACTGTTGGTATTGTTTATGGTAATACTCTGGAAGGTTTAGGATTGTAAAACATAAGCAAGGTAGCCTACCAGTCTGTAACAAACAAAAATAATTATTTATAATATATTTCGGTCCTATGTTGTGACAAATTAATGTTCTAATTGTTTCTAGATATGTTTACCTAAGTTGTTGATCCGACCTGCATGGTCCACCACTAAAAACATGTCACGACCCGGTCCCAAATTATTGGGTCGAATCGGATCATGCCCAGCCTGCACCGTTGTGAGACGGCGGTAGTAAGCTGTATCCAATTGCAGATAATCTCAACAACACAATATATATTTGTCAAAAATTTACGATATTAAAAACTTTGTCTAACAAAAAGTTTCATCTGATACATATGATAACATAAAACTATCTTTTAATCCAAACATCAAAACTAAAAAGAAAATAACATCATCTAGAAAGTTGGCTCATCAGCCCCGAGATCAACATCGTCCGATTGGGACTCTGGCAGCACAGCTGGGTAATGCTCTGGATCAGAATAGCTATTAATCAATAGCTCTGCTTCATCAATGGACCTATTGGGCGTGGGGAATCCATTCAAGAACGGAGCAAAGTACAATTATGAAAATCTAACAATTCAACTAATAATTCAAAATATGCAATTTTAAACAGTTTGAAATACTTGAACAATATTTTTCATAATTGAGAATAATATGATTTGAGTATGTAATGCTTATGACCGCTTGGGTTGTACAATAGTATACTAGTGATACGATATGGCTTATCCTCGTGTAAAAAGGAGTAAGTTTGCACAATTATGCAATATAAAGGTATTGGTCATAGAACACTACACTACTCCCCCAATCCCACAATCAATAACATTCAATACTCTAGGAGAGAGTTCCGTGTAGCAATGTGGTTTAATCTTGCAATATTTTAATTACTAATTAAATTGAAAAATAAACATAACCATACTTGCCTTGGTTTATAACTGGATTTGAAATCGTACCGGGGAGGAAATCAGACTCGTCCTTGAAATCCTACAGTTGAGAATCCCTTCTTAGAAACATATTAGATAC
Organism: Iris pallida; assembly: GCA_029216955.1. NCBI lineage: Eukaryota > Viridiplantae > Streptophyta > Magnoliopsida > Asparagales > Iridaceae > Iris > Iris pallida. The sequence continues at coordinate 33,166 of JANAVB010044202.1, read as the reverse complement.
AAATCTAGGTGTACTAGTTACAATCTCTAAAATTTGATCCTAGTCAAGTTTTATGTTATTCTATCATAACACGCGTATCGATGCGATTTAAAATCATTAATTTAACGAAATAAAAATCAACTTAACATTTATTGGGAAATTTGCATTTTTCGATTATTTGGCAAAACTTTGTATTTTGTAATATATCTAAAACTAGGTTTTTCTTTTAAATGAGAAAAACATAAATTTGTTTAAATTACAAACTTGTAATTTTACTATCTATTTTTTGTGAGAAAATCTTATAAATTTTCTATATCAAAAATAATATGCATTTAATATTTTATGCGTCTACGACAAAACCAACAAAACCAGAAAGAAAGTTAAAAAGCTACGCTACACAATACAGGGCCACAGAAATAAAGATAAAAAATGGGTTATGCCCTTACAATTTATTACATAAATTAATTAAATAAAATACTGGTAAACTCTGAACGCCGGAAAGCGATCAATTCAGCAGACCGACGCCCTGCACTTTAAATACTATTGGCCAGTAATACGTTCTAAAATAATAATTTAATTTAAAATATAAAAATATGGTAAGTCTCAGACTTGGTCCAACGTGTCATGTTGCATTCTAGCTTATGCCTCAACGTCCGGAAATTCCGGTTTCGTTTGTATTTCGCTAGGGTCTATAGACCGATACGGTCGTTGCCCGAAAATGATACAAAAATCATATTTAAAACCAACAATTCAAGTTATAAATCATTTTGCAAAAGTCAGAATTTGGAAATAGTTTTATTCAAAACTTTAATATATTTTCCGAAAATTTGGGCAGCACCTCCTCTATAATTGGGACAACCCAATCCTGGAAAAATGCCAATCAACACAAATACATATCCTAAACCAGAGATTGCTAAATTATAAACAATAAAATATAACCAAAAACTACAGAACGTTTCCGAAATAAAATTCGAAAAACCCGAAATGAAATTCGAAAAACCGAAAACCATAAAACCAATCTAAGAAGAAAATGGTCACAGAACCATATACGAGATAATCTGGGAAAATCCGAACTTAACTCAAAAATTTCGAGAAACCACAGAAATCACAAAACAAAGTCAAAGCTACAAAATCATTCCGAAAGAAAGTTCAGAAAATCTGAAACCACAACCGCTACTATCAAATCTGAATCCCATAACGAAATCGAGGACCGCGTCTTCATCGACACTATATGAGGAACTCGGGGATACGAAAAATACCTCGGGTGCTCGGATAGAGCTCTCAGATGAGAATTAGGGAAGAAATCGAAATCCTGCGAACTCGGAGTAATCCAGAACACGCGGACAGTGCTGGAATAACACGAATGCGGCCACGGGAAACCAAAACAGTGGCTACAGAACAACAAACCGGATACGGGAAGGTGTTGGACCGGGCACGGACGGCCGGATTGGGAATGGGGCGGCCGGAGCGAGGCTCGCGGGGTGCTGCAAACAGGAACAGCAGCGGCGGAAGGCCGCTGGGTCTGGATGAGGTGGCCGGGCGGTCGGCCTAGGGCCGCGGGCGGCTCGGGAACAGCAGCGGCGGGGTCACCGCTTGGCCTGGGCGGTCGCCAGGCTCGGGCGGAGCCGGCGGGAGCTCGGGATCGTCGGAGGGGCACCGGATCGGGGTGTCGAGAGAGGCTCGGGCGGAGCTAGGGCTTGAAAATTGTTTGGATGAGATGAATGATGGAGAGGGAGAGGGGAACAGGTTTTTATAGGGAGGATTTGGGGGTTACGGGAGGGGAAATGAGGAGTCGGGGGTTTCGGAAGGGAAGTCGAGAGGGTCTCGACGGTTTGGAAGAGGGGTCTCGACGGTTTGGTCGAGAGAGAGAGAGAGAGAGAGTGTTGGTGTTCTAAGAACAAAAGAAAAGAAGTAATAAATTCATTTATTTAAAGAAAATAGAATTTATATGTATATAAATATATATATACAAAGAGATTTGACGGTTTCTTTGGAAAAACCGAGATTGGGTTCAGTTTCAGAAATGGATTGAGACGGGTCCAGGACTGGTCAGGCTAAAAATTCCATGAAATAATAATTTTTCTAAAAATACTATTTTCCTAAATTAACAATTAATAATAACTATAATAAATGTTTAGCTAATAAAATTATCCAATTAATTAACCAAAATTTTACGGGTTTCACACACGGGATGAAGAGAGATGTAGCACGCTTTATTTCGAGATGCCTAGTTTGCCTGCAGGTCAAGGCGGAGCGTCTGAGGCCAGCTGGTCTATTGCAGCCATTACCCATTCCCGAGTGGAAGTGGGAGCATATTACGATGGACTTTCGTCTCAGGGCTTCCTCGTTCCCAAGGGGGAAAGGATGTCATATGGGTCATTATTGACAGGCTGACGAAGTGTGCTCACTTCATACCCTTCAAGGTGGGGCTCTCCACCGAGAAGTTAGCGGAGCTATACATGCAGCAGATAGTTCGCTTGCACGGAGTACCGGTGAGCTTCGTATCGGACTGGGATAACAGATTCATGTCCCATTACTAGAGGAGCTTGCAAGAGGAGTTAGGCAATCGGCTCAAGTTCAGTACAGCGTACCACCCACAGACCGATGGAAAGTCCGAGAGGACGATTCAGATGCTAGAGGACATGCTGAAGACTTGTGTGCTGGACTTTGGTGGATCATGGGAGAGCCACCTTCACTTGGTAGAGTTTTCATACAACAACAGCTACCAAGCCAGCATCGGTATGTCTCCCTTCGAGGCACTATATGGATGACGATGCGGTACACCGCTCTTTTAGGATAATGTTGGGGATAGAGTTATGCTTGGACCAGAGATGATCACTGATGCAGCAGAGAAGGTCAGGATGATCAGAGATAGACTCAGAGTTGCTCAGGACAGGCAAAAATACTGGGCTATGCTAGTCGCAGACCGATGGAGTTCACCGACGGAGATATGGTGTTGGTGAAGATTTTACCTACTAGAGGGACAATCCGGTTTGGACGAGGCGGCAAGTTGAGCCCCAGATACATTGGACCGTTCGAGATACTCGGCAGGATCGGAGAGGTAGCTTACAAAGTTGTACTTTCACCCAACCTGGCAGGAGTTCACGATGTCTTTCATGTGTCTCAGCTGAGGGGATACGTTCCAGATCCCAGCCATATGCTAGATCATTCAGACTTGGAGATGGGACCGAGTCTTACAGTTACCGAGTAGCCAGTAGGAATATTGGACCGGAGGGAGAAGAGGCTGAGGAACAAAGTCATACCCTTGGTCCGAGTAGCTTGGAGCCGTCAATCTCCGGGGGAATCTACTTGGGAGAGGGAGTCGGACATGAGGGAGAGATATCCTTACTTGTTTGACCCACCTGCCGCGAGGGAACCATCCATTCCCGCTTGATACCTTAGAGGTTAGTCTTAATAGTAGCCTTAGTCATTGTTTTAATTTGCTTGCTATATTAGAATGTTTGTAGAGTCTTCTATCCTTGTAAATTTTGAGGACGAAATTTTTCAAGGAGGTAAGATTTGTAAGCCCCTTAAATTAATTTATATTTAAAATAGTGTTTTTAAAACCACAAATAACTATTTTAGCCTTAAAATAATTTATTATAATTATTAGGAATTTTCTAGAATTTTGAAAATGATTTTTAAATAGTTTTTAAAACTAAAAATATCATTTTGTAATTATTTAAATTATTTTTATAGCAGTTTGTAATTTATTAGATTATTTTTAAGTCGGTTTATAATTTTTAAATTGTCTGTGCAAATTAAAATTTTCACAGAATACTGCGGGATAGGTTTTGCAAATTAGGATTTTGCATTTTGCTAAGGCGGTGGTCTGTTTTGCGAAATGAGAATCTATGAGGGATTTTTTACAAACTGACCCTCGTCGTCAACGATGATCGGCCACCGCGACACCGACCTAAGCCCTAATTTCTCTACAAAAATCCTGACCCCCAAATTTTCCATATAAAACCCCCCAGTCGAAACCCTAACACTATTTACTATCACGACTACCGTAGCACCGCCGGCATAGCCCGATCGACCGACTTGGTATGTCGGACCCTAGTTTCTATACAGTTTCTTCACTTTGCTGCCATCATCGAGTTCGTCTCGACGAAACGAAGCTTTTGCCCCTGTTTTCGGCTCACCCCGACACACAGACACGAAGTAATCCTTAGCCCTAGTTCGGACACGACACGAAAACTCATTGTGGTGACACGAAAGTGACACCACTGTGTCGAGAATGTCTTGGCGAGCACGTTAGTGTGCTTCGACACAAGTTTTCGTATCGAAATGGGCTGACACGAGCTCCGAACACTGTCCCGAGTGTCCACGCACTCGGGACACGAAGAAGATGAAACCCCCCTTTTTTTCCAATTAAATTTCCTAAACCCTCTCTCTTGGACAGCAAGCTCGGCCGACCCCCCTGGTCAGCCGAGTGGTGCTTGAGTCCACCCTGCTGTAGTGGGCTTAGTTCGAGCCCCCCCTTTTGTGTGTTGGGTTATTTTTTTAGTCGTTTTGTTTTGTTTTATAAGTTTGTATATATATTTGTATATATATAAATGTATATAATATTATATATTGTATAAATACATATATACATACATCCTGTATAATACTATATAAATATTGCATAAATACTAATAATCTGTGGAAATTTATATTTTTATATATTTTGTTTAAACTTACTAAATAATTATATATATATATTTTTATATATAATATATATATATATATATATATATATATATATATATATATATATATATATATATATATATATATATATATATATATATATATATATATATGTACATATTTGTTATATATGTATATGCTTTTTGAACATGTTCATACTTGTGTTTTTTTTATATATATACAAATGTAGTTATGCTATATTTATATATTATTTTTATTTTCAATAAATATTAATGATATATATTTTTTACTTCATTAAAATATATTATTTTATTATGAAATTACTTACGTATTTAAAATTAGTATTTATGTAAACTGTGAATTATGGCCATCTGAGTCCAAGCCAAGTTTGGGCTCTGTGGACTCAAATGAGCCTAAATACATTCAAGGCCTGTACGAGTCATATCGGACTTGATTCATGGCCTTGGGTCCCGTATATGGACTCCGGTTCAATTTCGTATACGTGGATAAAATACTAAATAATTAATTAATTATTTTCTAGGATTTGTAACTTTTTGTTTTTGAATTTTTATACATAATTTAATTGCTGTAAAAATCTGGAAAAAATTATATTTAAATACTATGTTAATTTATATGATTTAATATAATTTTTCAAGGATTTAATTAGTAATTTTGGCATTTTATAAAAATAGGAAATCAGAACTAATTTTTAGGGTACTTATGTTTACTGATTTTTAATAAATATCTATGAGGGTTTCTAAATTTCATGAAAATTATGATAAATTTCTATAATTAACAAGGTTGAGTTTAGAGCTTTTTGTTGTAATTATTAGAGTTATATATCTATTTTAATAATTGCTAGAGTGAAATGCATAGATGGAATTATTGATTAATAATTGTTTTTAAGTCATGACTTGTGATTTTTGGGTATTTCTAGTATTTAAAATGTTGACCTACCTTAGAATAGAAGACCTATAGCTGGTTTAGATACCATATCACCTCACGTTGGATTCCTATGCTAATTTCACTTAGCTAAGTATCCAATGTGTCGTGTCACACCAGTAGTGTTAGTCTTTATTTATAATTTAAATAGCTGAGATAGTTCATATTTGTGACAGTGCCAGGACACCAGACATCTATAGCATTTCCTTCACTACCTTGCTTTTCTAGAAGCAAGTACCTCTATAAACTTTATTTACAGCATATAATAAATTGTGTATCAACCATGTTAAATACCGATATCTAAACTGTAAGTCATATCTCTACATGTTTCACATGATTTATACTGCTCTCAGTATCCACCATGTTTCATACCGTTCTCGTATCTCTCACATATTTAGAATCTGGGTTATGGGGAAACTGATAGTTGAGTATGTGATCATGTCCCCTTCTCCCGTACGTACGTACCGAGCAATGTTGACATTTTATGTATACCTTGTTGTAGGCGCACCAGCTGTATCTGTACGTATGTACATCTATCGCTTGCTACATGTACGGAAGTACATTTTATATACTTGTGCCACAGTACATTTTATACCTATTAACGATCATGTACCTGCTACAGTTTTAAATATTACATATACATCTGTCTTTATGATATATGTATCCTTGCCATGATAGATTGTGATATGACATGATCCCTATTTATTACACTCCTGTTCATTTCATGCTTCGTATATTTAGTTTGTTAGAATCAGTACTTTCTTTCGTCCTGACAGGATAATGTTGTAGGTATACTTACCGAGGAGGAGTTGCTATGTGATTCCTATTATGGAGTTGCCATCGAGGATCAGACTTTACCTTACGATGATGTACCCGTGGAGAAACTCGTCTAGTTTGTTTAGTTGCTCAGAACTTTTGAGAGTAGTCATGTTTCGACTATGTATTTTGATACTGGACCTGTATCCAGTTTTATGTCTTGACTATGTATTTGGAACATATTTATATACGAGATGATTTTGTGCTTGGGATATATTCTGACTCAATATTGAAATATAGAACTGTTAGCACACTTTGATCTTATCTTGTTGTCTTTAGAACAGCTTACTACGCTTTATCTCAAGCGTAGGCTGGACATGACTCGGCCCGGCCCAACAATTTGGGTAGCGGATCGTGATACCCAGTCCAGATGTTGTTCTTCTCTGACTAAACAGCAGGCGATGAGTTTCTTGACTTCAGCTTCTATGGCATCTATTATGTCAGGTCGAAACCGACGTTGTTGCTGTTTGACTGGCTTCACATTTGGCAGAAGGTTGAGCTTATGGCTAGCGATCTGAGGATCCAACTCCGGCATGTCTTCATAGCTCCAAGAAAATATATCAATATATTCCCTAACGAGTTGGATTAGTTCTTGTTTATCCGCTTCAGGGAGGCTTTTGTCGACAAATATCGATTTTGGGGAAGTTTCATCTCCAATATTGACTTGAACCAACTGATCTTCAGTTGGTAGCTCGCATTGTTCAAAGCGAAGCTCCCATTGAGTATCCATCCTTTGTGTCCATTGATCAGATTCAGAGGCTTCGGCAAAGTCTTCGTCGTCTTCTGAGAACTCGGCAGTTACCATATTGGAAGATGGAGTCACTCGCTGGACGAGCCCTACACTGGTGTCTGAATTCCATGAGATTGAATCAGAAGAGTTAGATCGTTCTTCTTCCTCGGATTCAGAGGCTTCTGGAGTCAGAATTGGTGAAGTATAACCTAACCCCCGCTTCAATTTGTTGTAGTATTATTGTGATTTTCCTTTCAGAGCTGGAATACGAATAGGAGTTCGCCTTCCTTTGTCGCCATTGGGAGCAGCTTTAAAATTATAGCACAACTTTTGAATGATATCTTTTGATTGCTGACTATAACGACGTAGTTGAAGTCTTTCGTTATCGTGATTTTCTTCTTCACTATCGGGCGTGATCTTCTGTTTCGTTCCTTTACTAAAAGGTATAGGAAGTTCATCTTTCTTCCTGGAAGAAACTAGGAAGAAGGAGTCCTACATTAGCTCGAGCAATACTTCATTTTGGAAAGCTTCAACTGCTCCTATGGTAAGTGATTCGAAGTTATCTAACATTTTTAAATAACATCGAGTATAATAAAGGACATCAGTATACTTTAAAGGAGATGCTACTGTAGAAGCATAAAAAATATGGTGTTCATGCGGATCACAACCGACCACATGAGTACCCTAGAACAGATAGACCCGCATAAAGAAGAGCCGCATGACAGACTCAGCATGTCCCCTGCGGCCCATCTTCACCGGAATAATTTTTGAGCCGCAGAGAGAATAGTTACTTATGCGGCCAAAGCTGATCAACCCTTCTGATAAAGCTAAAAAACTCTGTCAAAATCGGCAAGACTAACAGCTCTGACAACTCTGACACTCTGACAAAAATAAGATAAGACATGATCAGACAAAATGTTACGCCACCAGACTGGACATGGCCCTGTGGCCAAAAGGACTGCAACCCAAGCCGCATGAACTTTATGCGGCTCAATCTATGTGTTTCATCTGGCCAAGGATAACTATAATCTGAGCCGCATGAGCTTTACGTGACCTAGAATATAGAACCTATGCGGCTCAAAAGTCCCCAAGCTACATGCGGACTAAAGGAGACTGCCGCATGAGTCGTATGCGGCCCAGCATGGCCGAACTCTGAAGGGCCTATGCAGCTCAAAATGACTCAAGTAGACTGATCCTCTCTTGCGATGAGACACGTGGCAGGCTGACCAAGTTTCAACCACCTAGATTCGCTACAACAGAATCTCAACAACCCCCACCAGCTAGCAGCCGGAGATCGAGTCTTTGTGCGCTGTGAGAGACACGTGGCCACGTGGCCCTTTATGCGGCCCAAAAATCTACTATTGCAGAAAACACTATAAATAGCAGGGTACCACACCCATGCAAATGGTTGGCAATCCAAGGCTGGTAACCTACGAAGGGTAATTTCTTCAAGAGCAAGGAGTGTATCAGATAGTCCAAGGAGTAAGGCAAAGTTGCTACACTTTACCGAGCCTCTATCGTCACCCCCAAGAATCAAAACTAAACAATTGTACTTAGATTGTTTCCTAGGCTTTATTTCTAGGCTTTCTCTTGTACAAGCAAGTTTGCAATCTAGTTCTATTCATCTGTAATTTTATTGTGCTTGATATTTAATGGAAAACACGATGGCGACTCTTCTGGGGACATCCTTCTCTTTTGAGGAAAAGTTGGTGACGTAATCTGATACGTCCAAGCTCGGCTCTACGTAGCAAATGCTCGTGGTTCGATTTGACAAACGAGCATTCGAAGAAATGCTCTCTGAAGGGAGCGCCAACCCATCGTAGAAGCGAGCCAACCCAAAGAGAGCCCGCAGAATGTCAAAGCACAAAACTGTTGCCTCCGACCAGGTTCTCGAAGAAGCTCCTTCTGCGGCCCAAGACGCTGATCAAGTCTCTCTTGCGGTCTTGCTTCCGACCGTAGATAACCCTATTGTCCCCAAATCCAGCAAAGAAAAAGACTACGATGCTGAGTTTTTGGAGGCACAACGGAAATCCATGCGGACGAGGAAGAGGCCACATAAGAGAGATGGGCAGATGACTCATACGGCAGCCAACTATGGCCGTAGGCAGATGGCCCATGCGGCAGCCAATCCTGGCTATAGGCAGAGTATCTCATGCGGCCCTGTTAGAAGCTCTGTGTTCGACTGTCTCTCATGCGGGACCGACTCTATACGGCCCATTGAGAATGTGGGATGTATCAATCTGGACTCTTTCTACTATACGCCTTTGGGTGCTAAGTCAAAGTAGTCTAGGGCAGTACGGGCCCAATAAGCCCAGTCAACAGTCCAAGTTGCTGACCGTCAGCGAGCCCCATTAACTGTTATACGGGCTCCTGATAGAAAGTTGTACAGAACCACCCGAGTCCAGTCCCCCAGGACTAATGGACAGGGTGGGTCTCAAAAGTCTCCCTCCAACGATCGAGAGCAAGTACTTTTACTAACCTCAAATCAGGGAGAAAATATGACACCTACGTACCCGTGTGCTCAGGATACCTGAGTCCACAAATTAGATGCAAAGGTAGATCAATCCGCTATCGACTTGCGAGAGGTGATTACTCATAAACGTAACAAGAAGGAAGCAACGTTGGCGTGCGATGAGCCCCTCTCGGGACGTCGTTGTACCCAAGTCATCATCAACTGTTCCTGCGACAAGTCGGCAGCACCTGAAGATCGACAGTCCATTTTCCAACGACTGCAGTAGCCAGCACCTTTCCAACAACAACTTTAGAAAAAGGTACAAATTTTGGGAGACGAGGAATTTCCTGTCGCCTCTTGTAATTCAACCCGGAAGGTTCTTTCCGACAAGGGAACAAAGAAGATAGGCTCTTCCAGCCCGGCAATCTCCGCCAGTATTGCAAGGAAACTCTCGTCTGGAGGACTGCCACCGACAACCACAGGGTGTGTATACCTAGGCATCGATCCAAAAAGAAGCTTCGAACACCTGGGGGTACATCTTTGACCTCCCTGGGGGTAGATGAGGCCGGAGGTTACAGTCCCCTCAAAGTATACGACAACCTGGTATTCCAAGAGGATACACAGGGGGTAGCGATCCACTAGAATTGTATAATAGACGTGGACGTCCCTGAGGATGACCGCCTTCGCCAAGACGATGTAGCTTCCTGGATAGGGGGTAGCATGCCTTCCGAGTTCGAGAAAGAAGACATTCTGATATTCTCCGACGATTCCTCGATACGGGGGTACGACACAGAGAGCACCTCTGCTACGATCCCTTCCACCTCTGCCCACGTGCGGACAGTCATTATGGCCGACGATGATCTTAAAGCGCCTGCTGAACGACAACGTCTAGAAGTACTTGAAGCCATGCTCATGTCCTTGGTCAAGTCAGTAGACGAAATCAAAGCTGCCTTGCCGACTCAACCAGCAAGGATGCCTGGACAAATAAGCTTGGGACCCGCAGTCAACGCGGACTCCAACACGACCTCCTCCTTTGGATGATAATCCTCTAGGAGCCTCCGCTCCTTCAGCTGCAGATGAAGCAAGGGAGGCAAGGAGGGAAGTCCAGGAGCTTCGGGCAATGTTCAATGCCCGAGATTCATCCCGGGACCTCCAAATATGGCAACCGTATCCCATTGCATGGAGAGATATGCCTTTTCTGCCACGGTACAAGCCGTTTCATATCGATTCATATGATGGGAAGACCTCTGCTAGTCGGTACATGACTTATTTCGAGGTCACAACCAACCACTTGCCGCATTGTGATGCCATCCTCACACGATTACTCATCGGAGCATTGGAAGGGATCGCGTTCGACTGGTATTGCAACCTTTCTGACAACTGCATCCATTTTTTTGACAGCTTCAAGCATATGTTCCTAGAATGATTCTACGACGTGGGACATGATGTGACAATGTCATCCCTCATAGATGTCGTTCAGAGGGAGAGGGAGCTCACAAGAAACTATATTGAGCAGTTCCGCCAAACTGCAATGAGATTGCCCCAAGGCAATCCCGAAAGCTCCTTGATCGAAATCTTCCAGAAGAAATTATTTCCCGCAATCAGCCTCTGGATGGGTGAAGATCAGTTTAGGGATTGGACGACCTTCATCATAAGCGCCACCAATGTGGAGGCAAAGTTAAAGAAGGCTCGTCAGCTGGGATTACACATCCCGAATGGAGAGGTCAAAAGCAAACGTCCTAGTACCACCTCCAATAACAACAACACTGACGATACCTCCAATAACCGGGACAATAAGGGCAAACAGGCCCTGGTCGCTGGTACGACCAAGAAGTCTGAACAGAAGCAGGCAGAAGCTCAGTGGCCCCAGGTCAATTACTCATTCGAAGATAGTCATGTCAAGTCTATCTTCGACATGCTCTTGCAAGAGGACAGGATCCAACTCCCTCCACCAAGGTGCGAGCCCCGAGCGGCAGAGATGGAGGACCCAAAATACTGCCATCTCCACCGCTATGTTTATCATACCACTCAAGACTGCTTTCAATTAAACCGGTACATCCAGAATCTTATCGATTCCAAAGCTCTGTCGCTAGACTTTGAAGAGGTAATCGTGGCGGCGAACATGGTGTCAATTCAGTTCGGCGACTTCCCTCCAACAAGCACTCAAGACGGGGTAATACCTATCTCCCGGGCAACGATGGAGGTTACTAATCATCCCCCTATCCGGGACCAGACGACTGGCTTGGTACTTCTCACCACGTCACGAGAAAAGATCATGTGGGTGCACCCCGACTTAGTGCTCGAAGTTACCCAGGCAATGTCATCTCCAGCCAACAAGAAGAATGGCAGGAAGTCAAGATCCTGCCACACAATTTCAACCGAAGCTGAAGAGGCGATGGCTGTTGTTACCCGGTCTGGGGCACAAGTCCACCCCACTCTGGGTAATTCCATTCAAGACCCTCAACCGGCAACACTGTCCACCACTGATGTTCCGGGGCCATCTCAGCCTCCATCGACAGATAGGGCCAAGCCAAAAGAAACCCGCTTCGATAGGCCGCTCCGTAAAGACGCACCTCAAGGACTGGAGAGACCTTACAACTTTGATATATTAGCACAACTGGCTAATACGCCAACAAAGTTGTCCTTATATGAGCTCCTAAGGCTCTCCAAGGATCTTCGTGTCGCATTGAGCGAAGCGCTCCAGAATGCTGACACTTACTTAGCCAAGGTCAAACCTATGGGGGAAGACCAACATGCATGATCGCCCCTTGTACTACACTGGGTACATAGGCGACGTCAAGGTGGATCGGATGCACATCAATCCTGGCTCGTCTATAAGCATCATCCCGAAAAGCTTGCTTCAAGTCCTCGACATAACTATGCACCGGCTAGCAGCGACCAACACCGCCATTAGCGGTTTCAACTCAGGAAGGAGTTATCCCTTAGGAAAGATCCGATTGAAATATCAGATTGGCGACCTAAGGACAGAGGTTACCTGCTACGTCATAGATGCAGACACGTCCTATAAAATCCTCTTAGGGCATCCGTGGATACAAGACTATATAATTGCTATCCACCCTCCACCAATGCTTCAAGTATGTCAGTAAGCACGGCTTCGTGAAGACTGAATTCGTCGACATCGATCCCTTCAAAGGGGGTTGAGTCTTATTACTTTTCGAAGGCGTATCTATATGACGAATCCAAGAAACACATAACTGACGAACTGGAGGCCATCACATGGCCAGTGGAACCCTTGAGAATTCATATCCAGGCCCGTATACCGGGCAATGTTTTACCCCTTATCGCAACTTTGCCTAAAGAGGTGCCCGGTTCCACCACCCCAGCTGCACAGTCGGAGCCGATGGTCATCCGACTCCCAAGGACCAGCCAAGAACCCGTCATAGGGCCGATGGTGATCCAATTGCCAAAATCCAATCAAAGGCAACTGGAAAATAAAAGGCCCTCTGGGGAGCCGATGGTGATCCGATTGCCAAGGTCTAGTAAAAAGTTTTCGGAAGACACGAAGTCCCCTACCGAGCTGATGATCATCCGTCTTCCCAAGACGAGCCGACAACCAAGTGTCGATCCGACACCCTCAGGCAAGCCAATGCCACAAGCTGAACCATTGGTGGTCAAGTTGCCCAAGACAGCGTTCCAACCTCCGGTCACGCATGGGGTAGCTGAAGAGGATGCAGAACTCGCAAAGTATCTGGTTGTAAAGGTGGATAGTCCATCTCATGATGATGTAATCCCTGTCGATAAAATTCCTTATTTCATCAATAAGAGGCTGTCATTGAACTATCCTGAGTATAATAAACTCAATCTGATGTATACTGGTGGACTCAGTCGGTATATTAACCTGCACACACAGGTGACAACCGTTTATACCGTAAACCGACTTGCTTCCATTAAAGATGCCTACTTTCTAGTCCCAGACAGAAGAGAAGGGGATCACATGATCATCTGTGGCTGAAAAGAAGGTCCTCAACCCTTCATGCCTCATTAGTTTGACCTCGAACCCAATACTAGAAGACTACCGCTCAATCTGTATAGTCCTCAGGCCAAGTACTTCATGCAAAAGCAGGGGTACGACATGGAGGCTACCCTAGGTTAGAATTACGGCAATGGTCGACGATCGCCTCTGCAGCTGTCAACTCCGTCTGGGAAACCTCAGGATTATTATGGCAAGTCCAAATGCGGCCTCAGTTATGTTACACCAGCAACAACGCCCGAGAGCTTCGATGAGAAATGCGAGTGGCATTCTCACTCATCCGAATCACCTACATACGATTTCGATGACAACATTGGAGATATATTCAAGCAGATATTATCTGTCAACATGGCATCCGTTGATATTGAAGAGAAAGACGAAGATCTACTCGAACCTCTTGAATTGGAGCCATGGGTCCAACAATTGGATATACAATGGGAGAAGCTCTCACTCCCCATTCCCGAAATACGTAAAATTTTGATTTTTCATGTATATGGTATCTGGCGCCTGTATCTTTATTGTATGTATCATGTATTTGTAACTAGCCATGGCATGGAACAGTATCTCGTCGCGGAATAGTGTGCCACCCCTTGTCCTTGTTTGGTTGTAGACGTGGTTCACTATTTCGATGATAGGATTTCTGAACCGTATTGTGGTTAGAATTTTATTTAATTAATTTAATTAGTTGTATCATGTAGCATTTAACATGTCATTAGTCACGTGATTAGAGCATGCATAAGCTTAGGGTTTCTTTGAGTCAACCCAACCCCTATATATATATTCTCTTCCTCTCTCTCTCTTCTCATTCACTCTTTTCATTTCTTTTCCTCCCAACCAATAGGCAAGTACATCTTGCACCAAATGCAGAGATTATTGCATTTTCATTTTCTTGATTTTTTTTGATATTATTTGTCTATATTGTTCTTCTCTTCATTCTCTACAAGTTTAGTTCTTGGAGTTTTTGATTTTAATGGCTAGTTTGGTGTAGATCTAAGTTTCTAAAAACTAGGGTTCTATGGGTTTCTATGGTTTTGATCTATCAAACTTGGTTGTTTTCGAAAATTAATGGTCCTATGTTGTAGGAAATTTAATTCTATCCAATTTTGACCTTTGAAAAGTTAGATTTCGACTTGATTTGAGGAAGTTATGGCCAAAACAATTTTGGTCAAACTTCTATGTTCATCTGTCCTGATTTTAGCAGGGACGATGAACAGTGTCTGGCCGCATGAGCATTTTTGGCCGCATAAGCATTTCTGGTCGCATGACCATTTCTGGCCGCATAACTATTTTTGGCCGCATGAGCATTTTTGGACCGCATGACCATTTCTGGCCGCATGATCATTTCTGGCCGCATGAGCATTTTTGGGCCGCATGACCATTTCTGGCCGCATAAGAATTTCTGGCCGCATGACCATTTCTGGTCGCATGAGCATTTTTGGGCCGCATGACCATTTCTGGCCGCATGACCATTTCTGGCCGCATGGGCATTTTTGGGCCGCATGACCATTTCTGTCCGCATGACCATTTCTGGCTGCATGACCATTTTTGGGCCGCATGACCATTTCTGGCCGCATGAGCATTTTTGGGCCGCATGACCATTTCTGGCCGCATGAGCATTTTTGGGCCGTATGACCATTTCTGGCCGCATGACCATTTCTGGCCGCATGAGCATTTTTGGGCCGCATGACCATTTCTGGCCGCTTGAGCATTTTTGGGCCGCATGACCATTTCTGGCCGCATGACCATTTCTGGCCGCATGAGCATTTTTGGGCCGCATGACCATTTCTGGCCGCATAAGAAATTTTGAGCCGCATAAGGCTGATTTTTGGCTGATTTTTATTGTTTGATGCTATTTTTGACTGATTTGTGGCCAGAATTTCTCCAAACTTCCAACATAAAAGTTGTAGATCTTTGTCTTGGCTTCAAGGACCTTCATGTCTCACTTTAACCAGAATTTACATGTGACTTTTATGTCACGAGGGGTCCACGCGACTTTTTGACTTGACCATGTTCCTGACCTGATTACCTGTATACGTGCTGGTACATGTTCTAAGTGTGTATTGAGATACAATATTAGTATGCACTGCAGTGCCATTTAATGAGTGCACTGAGGTGTGACTCTATGTGCTAAGTGATCATTCGTGTTATATGTCAATACATGTGTACCTTCCAGCACAGTCATGGTAATTGGTCAGTAATAGTGTCGTGGTATAATGATTGTTGTTTAATGCATTACACTAGGCATGGATCTAGATCGGGCTGATGTAGATTCGTACTTAGGGTACACGTACTATGGTACAACATACAGGAGGATGACCATGTGACCACGACATACAATTCCAACAACAAGATAGGGTTAATCTAGCAACTTAATTCGGTAGAAGCATTGGGAGGAAACAGAATCCCGAGATCGTGCCATACTAGCCACCCCGGGTCCCGTCCTGACGTGTCGGGTTGGCCGCCACGGATACAGTTACATCTGCCTATAGTGGATGACTATATCCGACTCCTGCGTGCTATGTGTTATATGTTTTAGCACGGTGGCCTTACGAGGGACCGGTGCATAATCAAAGTGCTACATGTATATGTATATGATACGGCATTGGCTAGCCCTGCTGGGTTGACACGATCTGAGGATTCCTATATTGCATTACTGGGATAACCCAGGCAAATCATAGAAAGACGTAGGATTGATTGGCCGATTGTAAGCTGACTTGTTTGTGATATGTTTTCTTCTGTTAGCTACCGAGGAACATGGACTATCGTGGTGCGTGGTCCAACCCATGTCCTTGTTTGGTTGTTGGGTTGGACTATTGTGCTGCGATAGGCTATGGACCAAAGTCGCGATCAGAAGCCCCTTTTACCTGCCCATGGTTATAGGATATATCTTATCTCGGCACGATATTGGCACCGTTTGTCCTTGTTTGGTTGTAAGGGTGTCGTATTGTCTCGATGATATGGTATAAGCCTATAACTCGTGAATCAGGTCTTATTTAACTCATTAGATTTATCTTACTCTTTTGTGCTCCCTTGTGGTACTTGCTATTCGGGGCCTGACCCCGCTGGTTTTGTTTGGCCAGATCTCGTAGCAGCCCCAGAGGATCCAGCCTTCCACCCGAACAATGGTGCACACCAGGAGTATGGGCACCAGGGACCATGAGTGGGTTTCTTCTTCACCGCTCTAATATCTTCTATTTTGTACTTGGCGTTTAGCCACCGGCACCTGTTTAGCCGACAGTTCTGGACACTAGTTTCCTTTGCATAATTGTAATTAAATCAGACTGCAGCAGACTATAGTTATGTACTATTGACTCTCGGAACTAGCTCATCATTTTGCATAGCTAGACTCATGAATCATTCTGATGAAGCGTCGGGGACGCTTTACTGCTTTGTCTTATATGATCATTATTTACTGCTTCTTGTTTTGATTGATTGAGACATAGATGCTCTGTGGGACCATAGGAGACGTGATTGTAGCATGCACCCCCTAGTCTCTTGACAGCCACGATCGCCGTATGACGTTTATATACCTCATACGGTGTAGCTGGCCTTGTCCGTCTCAGTATTCCGGTACTGGGGCGTGACAGAAGCGCTTTGAACTATGTGACCCTCCCACTGAAGATGAGGTCATGCAAGTTAACCTCGGTGATGAATCCTCTCCAAAGCCAATCTTCGTCAGTAAAAGCCTGATAGACGGCAAGCGGGAGTCGTTGTTGCAAGTCGTCAGAGAGTATATCGACGTCTTTGCCTGGAGATATAAATACCTGCCAGGGCTGAACCCCGAGATCGTACTTCATAAGCTCAATAGTCATCCGGACGCAAAACCAGTCAAGCAACAGCAACGGCAGTTCCGTCCAGACATCATGAACTCCATTGAAGCAGAAGTAAACAAGCTCATAGCTAGCGGTTTCATCCGTGAGGAGCAGCACCCAGACTAGATAGCTAATATAGTACCAGTCGTCAAAGAAGAATGTAAAGATCCGAATCTGCATCGACTTTCGCAATCTGAATACGACATTTCCTAAGAATGAATTCCTTTTTCCCATCACCGACATAATGATCGATAATATGTGTGGCTTCGAGCGTATATCCTTTATGGATGGCTTTTCAGGATATAACCAAATCAAAATATCTCCTGACGATGAGAAGCATACGTCATTCCGTACACCGATCGGCATATAATGCTACACAGTCATGCCCTTCAGCCTGAAGAACGTCGGTGCTACATATCAGCGAGCAATGAGCATCATTTTTAGGGATCACTTACGTTAGACGGTGGAGTGTTACGTTGACGACATCGCCGTCAAAAGCGGCTCCAAGGATGACCACCTATACGATTTGAGGACGGTGTTCGATCTTATGCGAGCACACAATTTAAAGATGAATCCCGCCAAGTCTTTTCTGGGCGTGTCCAGCAAAAAGATCCTGGGCTTTGTCATCACTTCCCGGGGCATTCACATAGACCCCGATAAGACAAAGGCAATCCTGGAGATGAGTCCGCCGAAGAACCTCCGTGAACTCCGCGGCCTTCAAGGAAGACTAGCCTACATCTGGAGGTTCATATGTAACCTCTCAGGGCGATGTCAACCCTTCACACAACTTATAAAGAAAGGCATCTCTTTTATTTGGAACGAGGAATGCCAACGCGCCTTTGATGACATTAAGGAATACCTGACGAATCCACCAGTTCTGGTAGCCCCGGTTGCCGAAAAACCTTTCCTGTTATATGTACGAGCAATGGAACACTCCTTCGGCGCTTTGCTAGCACAAAACAATGATGCGGGGAATGAACAAGCCATCTATTATCTCAGCCGAATGATGGTGGGGCCGGAGCATAGGTAAACCGCCGTAGAGAAGGAATTCCTTGCCTTGGTGTTCGCCATTCAGAAAACACGACACTATGTGTCAGGGCAGACCATCCTTGTTATCTCGTGAGTCAATCCCCTCAGGGTTCTCATGACCAATCCAGACGTACTCAGTTCTCGTCTAGCCACATGGGCGATACTATTATCCCCCTACGAGATGGTCTTCGTTCCGCAGAAGGCTGTCAAAGGTCAAGCTTTGGCCGACTTTCTGGGAGCCCATCCTGGCTCAGAAACAGCCATAATCTATTTAGAAATCCCAGATGAAGTCATTGACTCAAACATGACTTCACATGAAGACGTTTGGCGAATATTCTTCGACGGTGACTCAAGAACGGGGCCCCAAGGTGATATCGTCGCTGGAGTCGGGATAGTGTTAATTTCTTTCTCTGGATTGGTGGTCAACCGGGCATATTCTCTCACGGAACCCTGTTCAAACAATGTAGCCGAATATAACGCTTTAGTCATCGGACTCCGACTTGCAAAAGAAGTGGGAGTCGAATACCTAGAAGTATATGGCGACTCGCAGTTGGTTGTCAATCAAATCTGAGGCTCGTACGAAGTTTGCAACGCTGACCTGATTCCTTATCATCAGACATCAATTGCTATTATAGCAACCTTGGAGGGGTTCTTTATAAAACATGTTCCTAGGCTCCAGAATATTGAAGTCGACTCCCTAGCAGGCCTCGCCGCTTCTTTGGCGGTTCCAAATTATGCTCATCATCCAGTTGACATTATTGGCCATGAGCTGGTATGTCCCAAAATCAACGTTCAATTGGATACGAGTTACTCCGCCCAGGTAACCAATGATGTGCAAGACTGGAGACTCCCGTTCATCGATTTTGCAGTCTACAGAATCCTGCCTGAGAATATGAAAGAAGCAACTTCAATCAGAAGGCGTTCTCTCAGATTCTTTTATGACACAGAAACAAAAATGCTATACCAACGATCTTACGATGGACTACTGCTAAGATGTATGTCAAACACAGAAGCCAAAAAAGCCTTACGCGAGGCTCACGATGGCGTTTACAAGGTTCACCAACCGGGCCCGAAGTTACAGGACCGTCTCCATCGGATGGGTTACTACTGGCCTACGATGGTAACAGACAAAGTTGATTATGTAAAGAAGTACAAGGCTTGTCAGATCCACGCAGATTTTATATATCTGCCATCCGATTTCTTGCACCCAACAGTGGCCTTTTGGCCATCTGAAGCATGGAGAATGGACATTGATGGCCCAATCACCCTGCCGTCGTCCAAAGGGCACCAGTTTATTCTCGCAATCACCGACTACTTCTCCAAATAGGCGAAAGTTGTTCTGTTGGCAGAGGTAAAGACATCAAACGTGATCGGTTTCAAAAAACATCACGTCATTTACCGTTTTGGACTGCCACGGAGGATCATTCATGACAATGGTCCACAGTTCGCAAGCCACGCCTTCTATCGATTCTGTGACAATAATCGAATTCAGAATGTGGTTTCAACGGCCTACAATCTGTCAGCTAATGGTCTGGCCAAAGCCTTTAATAAGACAATAATCAAGCTTCTCAAGAAGTTCGTGTCTTCAAACAAGTATGACTGGAATGAAAAGTTGGGCGAATGCTTATGGGCATACCACACTACGAGTCGAATGGCTACCGAAACACACCATTCTCTCTGGTGTATGGGAGTAAGACAGTTCTCCCATTGGAGTCCCAGATCCCCTCACTTCGTGTGGCCCTTACTTACCGGTTAACATTGGACGATAACTATCACCGATGACTACAAGAATTGGAAGCGTTAGACGAGAAGCGCTTGCAAGCTCAACAAAGCATCGAGCTCTATCAATTACACATCTCTCGAGCCTTCAATAAAAAAGTCAAGCAGAGGACATTCCAAGTAGGCGATCTTGTCTTGGCTGTTCGCAGACCGATGGTCATGGCTCACAAAACTGCCGGCAAATTCTAGCCCAAGTGGAAGGGTCCATACATCATCGAGATCGTATTCTCCAACGGCTATACCGGCTCACAAAATAGAACGGGGACTTACTCGTGATACCCATAAATGGAAAATTCCTGAAGAAATACTATGTCTAAAGACATGCTGACACTCCCTCAAACCATCAAATCTTCCAAACTATCGAGTTATGAACACCAAGTACCTCTGAACTCATATTCTATCGCATCTCCCTGAGTGGCGAGTCATGTACGATGATACCTCTGAACTCACACTCTATTGCATCTCCCTGAGTGGCGAGTCATGTACGATGATACCTCTGAACTCTCACTCTAATGCTTTACCTCATAGGAGTCTGCCAGTTTATTATTATCTCTGAGCAAACTTCCTGGTCTTGATTATCGTGTGTCACGTCCATATTATCTCGGGTACCGATAATCTTTCGACTTAATAACTATACCCAACCCAGGATAAAAGACATTGTGTTAAGACCACAAAACCTATCACGTCCATATTACCTCTGTTGGTTTTGTCTCAAAATCTATTACTCGCACCACCAGTGCGCAGAAGAGTAATAAGTCCACCAAAAATTATTCTTGATTATCGTGTATCATGTCTATATTACCTATGATATCGATAGTCTCTTGAATTAACACATGTACCCAACCCGGGATAAAAGACATGGTGTTAAGACCACAAAGCCTATCACGTCCATATTACCTTTGTTAGGTTTTGTCTCAAAATCTATTCTACCAAAGATTATGCCTGATTATCGTATGTCACGTCCATATTACCACTGATACCGATAGTCTTTCGAATTAACACCTGTACCCAACCCGGGATAAAAGACACGGTGTTTAGACCACAAAACCTATCACGTCCATATTACCTCTGTTGGATTTTGTTTCAAATCTATTACCCGCACCGCCAGTGCGCAGAAGGGTAATAGGTCCACAAAAGTTATCCTAATCTATTACTCGCACCATCGGTGTACCAAAGAGTAGTAGGTCCACAAAATATCATTCAAATCTATTTGCTCGCATTTTCAGATGCACAAAAGGGCAATAGGTCGACAAAAAAGTCCCCCAGTGGGATGTCCTTTATCAAACATAAATGCTGTATTAGGCCCTCTAGTACAAGCACCACAGATACTATAAATAAAGAATGGAGTGAGTGTGCTTATTCAAAATCAGTTACATTCATAGGACTACATCAGCAGCAGAAAAAAAAAAAGAAAATCTAGCAATACATAGTTTGGTCAGTTTGACAACACTTCGCCTTCGTCAAAAAGCAGTTTCGTGGCCCTCGAAAGAAGTCATATTTTATTGCTGAGAAGCAAACAAGGCTGTTGAATCTCCAAGGAGCTGCACGAAGGAGGGCAAATATAGCATGCTTTTCTCCCTTCCATATTGCGGATACCTTAGCCATGATCCTCCAAAAGACCATACCTTCAAAACAACATCCCTAATGGTGGTTTTGCCTACTTGGAGAGCCGTTAAAACAGGACGTTTATGATGATGCCTGACCACCATCCAACTCTCCGAGGTATAAAGGTTATTTCTACCACCTGGAGAAAACTCTTTCGAAGCATTAGCAGTTCTGAGTTATCTAATGTGTATGCCAAAATGGCACAGGGAAAACTCTTTCGAAGCATGGGAAGTTTTGAGCTATCTGATGTATGTGTCAGAATGTTGCATTTTTACTCTATTGCCGATATCGGTCCTGGAGAAATTCGCTATTCGAATCCTTGTAAAGAAAAGAGGGGTTTAGTAGGCAAAAGAAAACAACATTCAGCCAAATAGACCCTATGCGGCCCAGTTATAAGGAATGTGCATGCAGCTTAAAAACATGAGACGCATGTGGCTCAGTCTTAAAAGCACTTATGCGGTTCTGTTATGTAATGTTCATGCGGCTAAGCCATGAAGCATTTATGCGGATCAGTTATGAGATGTATATGTGGTTTTGTCACGAGGCATCCATGCGGTTCAGCACTGTAGCGCTTATGCGGCTCAAGTATGAGGCATCCATGAATGTCAGTGGTGCTTATGCACCTTAACCCATATGGCCCCATCATACAGAACACATGCAGTCCCATGAGATGGGGGATATATCGATCATGCCCAAAGCGCAGAGGCAATTTATGACAAGCCCTCACATAGAATATGCGATATGGCCATTCAAATTTAAGTCATCACTTTCCCACCGTCCTTACCCTTAACAGAGGTTTGCACGTCCGGATGAACGGGAGAAGAGTCCGCTGCACTCGACGGAGAGACGAGCCCCTTCCCTTTGGCCGTAGCATTAGTCGACTTGGAAGCTTTCGGATCTATGGCTAACCGGGACAGAAAAGATGACGAAGATGATGAAGACGAAGGAGAAAAAGTTGAAGAAAAAAAACTCTCTCCGTATGGCCTATATTTATAGTTCCTCAAAGTAGAAACAGATGAACGCCGCTTCGATTCTCGTATCCATTAAAGATAATGATGACGTTTGAGGATTTTTATCCTTAATAACCGTCATCACCGCTTCGATTTCTGTATCCATTAAAGATAATGATGACGTTTGGTAATTTTTATCCTTAATAACCGTTATTACCGCTTCAATTCCCGTATCTATTAAAGATAATGATGACGTTTGGTGATTTTATCCTTAGTAACCGTCAGCTTTATCTAAAAAAAGAGCCTAAATCCAAAACTAAATCAAGGTATTAAATGCAGCAGTGACAGCTGGCAGACAAGATCTTCCTGTGACACAAGATCTTTCTACGGTACAAGATCTACCTGCGGCGCGAAAACGTCCCTATGGCTCAAAATTTCTCTGTGGCACGACGTCTCTCCTGACTCGATAGTTTTTCTGTGGCTTGATATATGTCCATGCTTCTTATTCAAAGTATTCCAAATTTGTAATTTGAAAACTTTGAAGGAAGTCTTGTAGAAGCATAGAAAATATGGGGTTCATGCGGATCACAATTGATCGTATGAGTATCCTGGAATAGATTGACCCGGATAAAGAAGAGCCGTATGACAGACTCAGCATGCCCCCTGCTGCCCATCTTCACCAGACTAATTTTTGAGCCGTAGAGAGAATAGTTGCTTATGCGGCCAAAGCTGATCAACCCTTCTGATAAAGCTGACAAACTCTGTCAAAATCGGTAAGACTGACAGCTCTGACAGCTTTGACAACTCTGACACTCTGATAAAAAAATAAGACATAATCAGACAAAATATTATACCACCAGACTGGACATAACCTTGCAGCCAAAAGGTTGCGACCCAAGCCGTATGAACTTTATGCGGCTCAATCTATGTGTTTCATGCGGCCAAGGGTAACTGCAATCTGAGCCGCATGAGCTTTATGCAGCCCAGAATATAGAACCTATGCGGCTTAAAAGTCCCCATGCCATATGCGGACTAAGGGAGACTATCGCATGAGTCTTATACGGCACACCATGGCCGAACTCTGAAGGGCCTATGAGGCTCAAAATGACTCAAGCAGACTGATCATATCTTGTGATAAGACACGTGGCAGGCTAACCAAGTCTCAACCACCCAAATTCACTATAATAGAATCTCAACAACCCCCACCAGCTGGCAGCCCGAGATCGAGTCTTTATGTGCTGTGGGAGACACGTGGCCACGTGGCCCTTTATGCGGCCCAAAAATCTACTATTGCAGAAAAATATTATAAATAGCAGGATACCACACCCTTGTAAATGGTTGGCAATCCAAAGCTGGTAACCTACGAAGGGCAATTTCTTCAAGAGCAAGGAGTGCGCCAGATAGTTCAAGGAGTAAGGCAGAGTTGCTACACTTTTCTGAGCATCTATCGTCACCCCCAGAATCAAAACTAAACAATTGTACTTAGATTATTTCCTAGGCATTCTTTCTAGGCTTTCTCTTGTACAAGCGAGTTTACAATCAAGTTCAATTCATCTGTAATTTTGTTGTGCTTGATATTTAATGGAAAACAGCTACTTTATTGATTTGTACATCATCATTTACAACATGATTCTTAGTCTTAACAGACGGCTTAGTAAAGTTGATAACCAGAGGAGGAGGAGGAGAAGGAGAAGGTTTGTTACGACGAAGGTCGATAACAATAGGCCCAGAAGAGGTGAGCTCCCTTTGTTCCCTTTCTACAGTAGAAGGCTGTTTGTTATGAGAGGAAAGATGTATAATCAATGTCTGAGAAGAAGAGGGACGAGTAGCACGTCCTTTGACGGGGATCATGAGAACATCTTTTGAAGTATGTTTTTGATCTTCCACAGTATCCATTGCCAATACAACTTTCATGAACTCTCAATGTACATCCGAGAGTCCGTAAAATATGCATCAATGTCCCTGAAAGGATTTAAATCGGTTACTTCCTTTTGGACTTCTCTATTGACATCCACATACTTGAAGCATTGATGTAAAGTGAATGGTACAATGTTATGCTCATATAAAAAGGATCTTTCCAGCAAAGCATTGTAAGAGCCGTGATTATCGACCATGTAAAAAGTAACCTTCGTACGAAGATTGCCTATTTGAACTTTCAGGCGAATCATTCCCAAAGGTTCACTTCTTGCAGAATTGAATGCCAAGATTGTCGTGATGGTTGTTGAAAGATTGTGTACAGGAATCTTCAATGCATCTAGTAGAGTCTTTGGCATGATGCTAAGTATAGACCCAGGATCGATCAAAATATGATCAATCTTCATGGTATCAATATATCCCGTAAAGTAGAGGGGTCAATCATGACAATTATCTTCCAATAACATATCATCTTGTGTAAAGGTGATGTTTGGCATCAGTTCCATCACACTATGACAATGAAGGCATGTTATAGGCTCATCCTTTGGCTTCTTGAGAAGTGCTAGACATGTATCAGCTTACATCAAAGCTTCACACAATATTTCTCGAGTTTCCTTCGAAAGACGGAGTAGCTCAAAAATTGACAATCTTACCGGAGTATTAGCCAGCTGAGCCAGTATATCAAAGTTATACGACTTTTCAAGTCCCAAAGTTGAAGTTTTCTTCAATACTTTATCAAAATGGACAGGTTGTTTTCCTTTGTCAGCTGTCGTTGGTTTGTTTAGAGTTAACTCTATTAGAGGTGATGAAGCTGATAGAATAATGACAACAGTAGAAGATGATACTTGAGGAGCCTCCAGAACTGGAGCAGGGTTTTCTTGACCTTCTGAATAGTCTCTTAGGTAAGGTTTTCCAGACCTGGTACCAGCTACGACTTCTTCTTCGGATACAGGCTCAAAGGACACCATATTACAATTCTTTGCCTGGATCTTGTTTCTGAAAGATTGTTTTTGGCAAGATGGTGAGTTTGTCTAGTAACCCAAACCAACCAAAGATCGGTTGTTAGTAAGACATAGAAAAAGAGGTACATGAGATCCTTTTCCATGGTTCAGACCAGAAGCCTTTTGTAGATCATATCCCATTTTCGTCATGAGTTCACGAGATTGTGGGCTATATGGATGGAAGGCTGGTTGGTATTTGGCTTCTGATTTTGACAATGTTGTCTCATCAGGGAAAGAAGAAGAAGGATTATCTGCTGCTGAGATGAAGGTAGCAGTTAGAGGTGGGAGATAATATTCACCAAATGAAATTATATGACATGATTTATTTTTAGTGACCTTCTTGGACTTGGTGGAAGAAGATGGTGTTTCAAAGTCTGCCACTAAATCTGGATGGATCCATATAATCTCCCCTCTATTAGTAGACAGAGGAATAAGACCATCAGTTCGTACAGGCGGAAGATTAACAATCTCTAGAGTAGTTCTCGGGATGGGGACGACACTGTACTGTACAAGTTGAGCTGGAAAATCTCCAAACTGTAAAGAGAAGACATTAGTCGTTACAGTTTTCTCGTCTTGTTGGAGAGTGATTGCACCAAAATTGACCATCTCCTGAATTTTACCCTTGAGCATATAGCATGCTCGAGTTGGATGTCCAATAAACTTGTGGTAAACACAATATTTAGGATGGTCAGTCTTACCAACTTCGTCTGGTCGTTTAGGTTCTAGCAGTTGGAGTTTATTGCTCTTGATGAGACAATCAAAGATACTCATGATATCATCTTCATCAAAAGAGTATTCTTTTTTTGGACATGGTGTCCGTTGCGGTGGTGTTGTTGGGGTAGATGTTGGCTGATTTACATTAATGGCAAGGGCTTCTTTGCCTTTGAGGTTAATGGCCAAAGTTTTCTTGCTCTTGCGATTGTTCTGACGATCACTATTATTTGGTGTAGCGTGTTCATCTTTTTCAAGATTAGGCATTTGAATGCCTAGTTGCTTGAACTTGTCAGCGCTCTCTTTTGTTGCTTTGGCGTTCACTATGAAGGAAGGCCAGTCTTAGAATTGTGTTGATCCTGTCCATATGATGATTATAGGCAACAAATTTGATTTGCAAGTGTCTATAGTCAGAGCATCTGGGGTTCCGAGAGGCATTTTGTGTGCTTTACGGTAGAATCGTTCAATAAAACGTTCGGTAGTTTCATTATGTCATTGTTTGATTTTGATGAGAGCAGACATAGTCATGTCATTGGTTCCCTCATAAAATCGTTCCAAGAATATTTGTTTGAAGCCAGCGAAAGAGGTTATACACCCATCTGGTAAAATATGATACCAGTCATATGCTGCACCGGCTAAACAGCCGATAAATACTCTAGTAAGAAGAACATCATTTGGTTGAAGTTGATCAGTCATTACTTCAAAGTGATTGAGGTATTGACTAGGAGACATGCTGCCATCAAACAACATAATAGTAGAGGGTTTATATTTAGGAGAAAATTGAACTTCCTTCCATTCTATGGGATAGGGCAATTTGATCCCAAGCTTCTGTAGGTCATCATTCTGTTTGAAAGCTTCAAATTGAGTACGTAAAAGTTTTACGGCCTCATTGGTATCTTCAGTCGATTATGGAGGAGTGGATTAATTTGATATATTAGGAGGGGATACCGCATGATAAGTACCACCCCCAATACTAGATTGACTTAGAATAGACTGCGCAGGAATGGAAGCGGTGTAAGGAGATTGTACACCCAAATCAACATTAATGGGAGCTGATGTTGTTACAGGTTCTTGAGTAGGAATCAGATTCGCAAACGATAGAAATTTATGTTATGCCATAATCACAGCATGTATGCATGTTATCATCTCAGCCACGTTCTTCAAACAAGCCTCCAAAATAGCAATTCTCTGCTCTTGACTAGAAGAACTGGAAGCATCTTGATCTTCTGTGATGGCATAAGCAGTCACTTCTCTAGCCCTCGAAGACGAGCTAGTGGAAAGGATGGTCCTTTCAGAATTTTCATTGTCGGCATCAAAGTCACATAAAGAACTACACCCAGAATAAGTGATAGGAATATCTTTTTGACTGAAGGAATCTTGGTTAGAATCAAGAAGACTCTTTTAACTAATTGTGTCTTGATCGGAAAGAAGATTCCTTTGACCGATTATTTCTCGGCTTCTTGATCTAGTCTATTAGTATACTCCTTCATCGGATTCATGAATCCGATCTATGTACTGTTGGCTGGGATTGCGAGATGCATTACGTCTTGGACGTTTTCTACCCAGTGCTTCGAGATGTCATGTTGACAGAAGCATAGAGTAATTCATCTTCGTCCATTATGATAAGTTCAGGAGTCTGAACGTAATTCAAATGGTCAAAGACAGACCGCTTGGCCGACTTACAGCAGCATTTGATGACAACTTCATGGTGGTGATTGTAATGATGTTCTTGTTGTTGGACCACCGCTGGGCGGGGTGGATTTGTAACCTTCTGCTTCTGTATCAAGAGTTCATGGAGATCACTAACAGGACGATAAAAGTTACAGAAACGTAGTCCTTGATGATATTCGGGACATGGTTCCTAATCTTGAGGTGTCCTGCACCTTGAGTGTACAACGACGTGCTAAGCTGGTTAGCATAAGTCACAGGATCTTTCACCTCAGCATTCTTCCTCTGGTGCAAGTTAGCAACTGGTACAGGTTGCCCTTGATACATTTTTTGTTTTCCCGAAGTTGCTCCTGATTGGCACCTGTTGATATAGGTGCGTAAGTCTGACAGGGGAGCTACTTGTGTATCTACTTGAGATACTAGTAGTTTGCCTTGTCGGGATCTTAAGATACATAGGATTGGTAGATCCTACCCTGACCTCTTTGGAGTAGGCATAATACCCTTTTGTGTGGAAAGTTTATTTTGGATAGAACCCCTCTTCCTGACAAAGATTTGGTTGTCTCTGTTAAGGAGAATAGAATTCCTATCTGAATTAGCAGTACTTTCTACCCAGTCATTGACTCTAGCAGAATAAGAAAAAGCTAAAGAGCATTTTCCTTGATTTAGTGTTTTCTCACTAAACTTTTGGTTTGGTGGCAAAGAGGGACTCACTAAACAGTATTTTCTTTTACGTTGTTCTAGTGCAGAAGTATGTGCAGGTTACGCCAGAGCAGAAACAGACCCAGGTTGCGCCAGGGAAGAAAAGGCCAAAGGGCGCTTTCCTTTGTTTTGTCCAGTAGAGGTACTGGACATATTTTTATCCAAGTTCAGAACTGGAGAAGCAGAGGGAGTATCCAAAAGGTTCTTTCTCTCAGGTTATGCCAAAGCAAGAACAGGCACAGGTTGTGCCACTTGAAAAAAGGCCAAAGGGCACCTTTCTTTATTTTGGACAACAGTGTGTCGAGACAAAGTCTCATTCGATTTCAGAATCGGAGAAGTAGAAGGATTAGCCAAAAGACTGTCTCCCTTAGATTGTGCCAAGGCAGTGATGGGTACAAGTTGTGCAGAGGCAGTAGGTTGTGCCATCGAGGACTTAGGAGTCTAGACAGAGCACGTCTTGCTCTTAATAGCGATAGTAGTACGCTTGGTACCCCCAGCATTGATCATAGTCTCGTAGGCTGTCTGGTCGACTTGAACGACCAGGGTCTTCTGCGTCTTGCCGATTGACGCGGTATCACATCGAGTTGTCACTTTCTCGTCGGAGGAGAAAGTCGTCCCCAGCAGAGTCGCCATTTTGTTTGTAAAAATAAAAGTCTTATTACAAACTAAGAAAAGAGTACAAGAGTACAATTGATTTTTGGAGAAGTACAACTATAGGAACCTGGTCAGAAGACGATCACTTTATCCCTTGGACGATGTGATATTGAATTCACGAGCCTCTGGAGGATGCAACAGCACTTTAGCAGGAGATTATGATCATTCTTGATACTTTGTGACTGATTTGAAATTCTATTTATAGGGATCTTGAAATAACTGTTTAGCAGTTATTCTGGGTTGCGCGTATTTCAGGTTGCGTGCCTCCTGTTCACTTGCACGAACTATTGTACTAACTGTTGTAGACACGTGTTATAGTTTGATTGAGATACGTGTAGTCGTGGACAGTATAGTGGGCACATTCTGCGAAGTGAGTGGCTTGCGCACCACGTCACTCTGTTCTGAACACTGTTTGATTACCCTGTACGAGCTTCATCAAGTTGCGCGTGGGCATAACGTATCGACTTGTACGAGTGGTTGTACCAACTGCTATAGACGTATGGCATTGTTTGATTGAGATGCGCATGGTCGTAGGCTGTGTAGTGAGCACGTTCTGCGAAGTTGGTGGCTTGCATGCCACATCACCCTGTTTAAAATAAGAGTTGATCAAGTGGCATCAACTTGTCAGACTGCGCATGGGCGCAACTAAACAACTGGCACCTTTGACTAGGTCTTTTTATGTTGTACTGATTAATTCTCGTGCCACACAATGACTTACGCGAACCAGCTGTCATCATTAATTATATACTGACAAAATCTTCTCGAGCTCCGCGTTGTACAGGATTCTAATGGATTTTCCTTAATCTCCGTGCTGTCAGTTTGTCAGGTAATGATGATGCCGTTACAGCTTCTCGAGGAAGTACGCCACGTGGCGCTCGTGCAACCTATATCCTGCGCAACCTGATGTTGGCGCAACTTGATGATCCGGCACAACATAATAATTTGGCGCCACCTGATGATTGAATACTTTAATGGGTGGCGCAGCTTGATTTTTAGCCTACTTGATTTTTAGCTGTCACTACCACATTTCAGATTGAGGATATTCTGGTCATTTGTGAATTTTTGAATTTATTTTAATTTATTTAATTGGTGATTGTGATTTTAACTTTGACTAGTTGAGACTTTGTAGACTAACCTAGATATTAACCCTAGCTATGGTGACTAGGTTAGCATGGTGAGAACCTAGTCTAACTTAAGTCAATCTAAGTTAGTTATTTAGAAATCAAGATTTGAATAGGAGGATTAGTGATTTGGTGCATAGGCTTGAGACTTAGGAATTGGTTCCATGACTAGTGCAACAAAGCCCATAGGCCCATGACAAAACCCTAACCATAATTTCCCACTACATGGCCGGCCACTAGGTCATCCCCTCCCCTATAAAGCATCTCATTGATTGTTCTTGCCTCTTTTGTAATATTTCAACAAATTGAAGAAAGAGGTATATAGCAATTTTCCTTAATTTATAACTTCCTCATTTTAAATCCTTTTTGACCCAAATCTTTTGCATATGAATCTAATCAACCTCTTCTTACTGTTTATGTATAGTAATCACAGTCTTGGATCAATTTGGAGCATTTGGCTATCAAGGAGAATACCCCCCCCCCCCAATTTGAAGCTTTTCTTGCTATTTGTATCTATAGGTAAAACTCCTCTAATTGTGCTAATATTCTATTTTTTTGTATATTAGGCTAGATCTAGGTGTCCCCTAGAAGTCCCTAAAGTTTGGGTAGATTTCGTATCCATTTGGTGTCCGTATCGGACACGTGTCATAGTGTATAGGAAGGTTTTTGATAGAATGCCTCTTAGGATTTTATTCTCGATTTTTGTAAAACTAATTTCATGAATCTCTAGATATAGGTATGTGTAATAACATTTGTGAAGACTGAATTGTTATTGTGTCAGTTTTTGTGTCCTATTTTGTGCTGGACACGCAGCACGGGGGCTCGATCGGGTGCCCTGTTGCCCGTGTCCGAGTTCTCGTTGGACACAGCACTTCGTGACACCAAAATTGGTGTGTACATACACGAGGTGACTGACAAGAAGACCCTTAAATTTCTTTGGATATTATTTAGTGGTTTGTAAGAATTTTGAGCCACACGGATTCACACTGTCGAGTGCACAGTCGGCCAATGGCGATTGACACTGTCCTCGTATCTCACCTAGACACGTTTTGGACACGACTCAGGGTGGTCAACCCCTACCCCTATCCTAGGCGAACCCCTAGACACGAACACGTGCCCTATTTCGCATCGTATCGTGTCCACGAGTGCTGCACACGCGTGCACGACGCTGTCAATGCACAGTTTTGTGTCTGTGTACGTGCAGTGATTAGACACGAATTGTGTCCAGTTTCTTGGACACTGGGACACCCCACGACATGTGCATATGTAGTGTCTATTAATTTGAATTTTCATTGATATTTCTAATTCGATTTGGATAATTTTCTAATACCAAGAAACTGTGACTTGATTTCCTAAATTTTTCAATGTAGTAAACTGTTTTGTATGATTAATTGGGTGTGTTTTGTTCCCCTATATGCATCTGAGGATTAGCTACATATTAGGGTTCATATGGCAGGGGATTAGCTTCGAAATTGTATTGGGGCTTTGGGTTTCAATTGAACTGATACACTGTTGGGATTTCTGAGAACACACATTGATTGTTTACACAAAATCTGAGAATTGATCACATTGATATCATTATTTACACACAACTCTAAACTTCTACCCACTGTTGCCCTGTCATTAACTCACACATCTTCACACTAAAATCTGAGACACCATGTTTACACACACACTTGTGAACTACTAAAGCTGAGAGTTACACACTTTTGCACATAAGAATGAGTTCACTCACATAATGTTCACTCATACACTCATGACTAAAACCTGAGACACTAAGCCCACAACACAGGACACGTCCATACTATGCAAAACTGGGACCACATATAGCTAACGACACACACACCTAAATCTGAGTTTGACTCTCTACACACACATGTAGTCCATATCATTCAATACACACATATTACACTTGAGAACCTGGAACCTGGGACTGAAATCCTGAGAATATTGTGGACTGTCACAGACATACATATGGCTAACTGTTAACATGGGAATGATACACTGTTTTCATATGTTTACACACACACCCACCTAAACTAAGAACTAGGGGTGAGCAAATACCGACCGATACCGAAAAACCGACCGAATACCGATTAAAAATATTCCGAAAAACCGAACCGAAATTATGTACCGATACCGAATTGTCGAACCGACTAAATTACGGTATAATGGTAATGGTAATGGTAATGGTTTGAGTGTAATACCATACCGAAAATACCGAACCGAACCGAACCGATCCACACACACACACACACACACACACACACACACACACACACACACACACACACACACATATATATATATATTTTATTTTATATATATATATATATATATATATATATATATATATATTTTATATATATATATATATATATATATATACACACACACACACACACACACACACACACATTTTTTAATGTTGTTCATGATTAATTTTACACTACTTATTTTTATTTTATCTTTATTTTGGTTGGTTTTCTAGAACTTGGAATGAATTTTAGTGGACTTAAATTTATGTTAAGAATGCTAAGAATTGAGTTTTGAGCTTATGTTTTTGTGTCTTATAGAATTTTGAAGTAAATTTTGGTTACTTAAACTTATACTAAAGATTAAACTTAGTAACCGCGTTGATATTTTAAACTCATTTT
>JANAVB010044201.1:0-44594 GCA_029216955.1 Iris pallida | reverse complement strand
TGTACACCTATTGACGATCACGTGCCTGCTACAGTTTTAAACATTACATATACATCTGTCTCTATGACATATGTGTCCTTGCCATGTTAGATTATGATGTGCCATAATTTCAGTTTATTACATTCATGTTCATTTCATGTTTCGTATATTTAGTTGCTAGAATCAGTACTTGCTCCCGTCCTGACAGGATAACGTTGTAGGTATACTTACTGAGGAGGAGTTGCTCTGCGATTCCTGTTATGGAGTTACTGTCGAGGACCAGGCCTTGTCTTACAAGGATGTACCTGTGGGGAAACTCGTCTAGTTGTCTATTTACTTTGGACTTTTGAGAGTAGTCATGTTTTAGACTATATATTTTGTGACTGGACCTGTATCCGCTTTACATGTTAGACTTGTACTTGGATCTTATTGATATACGAGACGACTTTTGTGTTTGGAACATTTATGACTCTTCATTACATATAGAACTGTTAGCACATTTTAGTCTTAGCTTGTTATCTTTAGAACAGCTTACTATGCTTTATCTCAAGCGTAGGCTGGACATGACTCGGCCCGGCCCAACAATTTGGGTAGCGAATCGTGACACCTATTTCTTGGGATAGTTTCAAGAGTAGGTTTTTTACCAAGTATTTTGGTTTTGTGGCCAAGTTTGAGTTGTAATAGAGGGTCATCAACTTCAAGCAGTTAGATAGGTCCATAGCTAAGTATGGAAGAGTTCTACAAGATGAGAAGATTCGCTTCCACTATTGTAGCTACAGAGCAAAAGCGAGCTATGAGGTTCCAGCAAGGACTTTACCTAGAGATTATGCAGCTAGTTGAAAGACATGATTATCAGACCTTTAGTGCACTTTTGACAGCGACAAAGAGGTATGAGATTACCAATCATAGCTTGTAGCGAGGATTGAAGGCTAGAAGGTCTCATGCTCAGATTGGAGGCTACCAAAATGTGACAGGATAGCGACGTCTCGAAACGTCGCTAATCACACTAAATACGTCGCTAAAATAAATTAGCGACGTATTTAGTGACGTAATTAATAGGTCCCCGAAAACATGGTCGCAAATTAAAAATTCGTCGCTGTTCGTCACAGATAAAAAATTAGCGACGTATTTACGAAATGTTGCTAACACGTTGCAATATAAAAAATTAGCGACGTATATAGCGACGTAATAACGTCGCCTGTGATGACATGGCAGTGGTTCAAATAGCGACGTTAGGTTCAAAATAGTGACGTCATTTTCATATTAGCGACGTCAACGATACCAAATAGCGGCGTCTCGATACACGTTGGCAACGTTTTTTTTATCGCTGATCGTCGCAGAACGTCGCTAAATTTGCAGAAATAAAAAATACAGTTTCTACAGTTTCTAAAATCCTGTACACAAATGTCAATAGTTTTCAAACTGTATTTCACACAATACACTGTAAACACATCACACACAGGAATAAATGATATCACACATATCACACGCATACACTGTAAACACAGACACATATCAGAAACATACACAGAGCTAAGTACATGTCCAACAAAGTAAATATCATACAGAGTCAAATATAAATGATATGAAACAAAGTCAAATAAACATGAGACAGAGTCAATAAAAAATGAACTAAGTGTACCCATGCCCATAGGGCTAATATATACAAAGAAGATAAAAAAAACTACTGGATCACTACTATGGATCCGGAGGAGCGCTGCTGCGCATCTGAGATAACATGTACTCATAAAGCTGCTGTGTAAGATGCACCACAGGGGCAGAAGGAGGCAGTCCAATGCCTGGAGTCGGTGCGTCGATGATGACAGAGGAGGAGGAGGCAGTACAACGTCTGGAGTCGGTGCCGTCGATGCTGACATACCAGGAGGGCGTATCTACTCCAGCTCTCGCAGTCACTCAGCATGTGCAGAAAGGGTACGCACCATCCTCTGAGAACTATCCTCAATAGACGTATGTATCTGCGAAAGTGAGGCGGATATGGCCCTATGTGATGCCTCTAGGTCGATCTATCTGTGCTCCGTAGACTCGGCCATTGTCTGCAAGCTGCCAGTTGTAGTCTCCTGCAGAGACTGGAGCTCCTGAATACTACGTTCGAGCGCATCAATCCGTCCGATTATCGTCGGATCGTCGCTCTGCGGCTGTAGGTCCTAAAAAATCAAGTTGTACCTATCAACAAAGTCATGAAAATCAAAAATACATCTTCCAAATGAATTGTGCAGAAGACAGATTGCGCAACCATCCGATTGTGCAGGCTGAAGTACGCACATCCAAGTGCGCATGCTGACGTGGCCTCGTCATCATTACCTGACAGAGAATCAGATCTTCTGACAGCTGACCGCACGGAGAACGAGGAAACTGTTCGTTTATCGTGCAGCACAGCGCTCGAGGACAGCTGTACATACAGCGCAATCTATCTGCAGCGCAGTCCATGCCAGCGCGGTCTATCTCAGCGCGGTCCATATCAGCACAATCCAAAGTCAGTGTACTTCATCAAGACAACTGACAAATGTACACGTGGCATTCATGCCATCAATTGCTCACTACGTAGAAACCGTCGTACACGATGCGCATTTTAATCAAATGATGCCATGTGTCCAAGACAGTTGGCCCACGATCAAGTAACTGCTAGCAATCTGACGCGTGCGCAGTCCAATACAGCGCAATCCAATATGCGCAGTCCAGAATAACTAAAAAGTAGTTATTTCTAGAACTCTATAAATAGAGTTTCAAGTCCTTCCTAGGGGGGATCATATACGCACAGAGATCAGAGATCATCATCAGAGAGTTCAGGAGTTCTTGCCCAAGTGCTGCTGCATTCTTCCGAGGCTTTTGCCTTCAATTTCAGAGGCCATCATCTTCAAAGTTCACATCGTCCAAGGGATAAGCAATCGTCTTCTAGATTATTTATAGTTGTACTTTCCAGAATTCTTGTAATCTTCTTTACAAAGTTTATTAAATAAAGATCAACTTTTGTTTTTTGTAAACAAAATGGCGACTCTGGGGGACGACTTTCTCCTCCGACGAGGAAGTGACAAATCAATGTGATGTTGCGTCTATCGAAAAGGCAGAAGACGCTGGTTGTGAAGTTCAACCAGACGGCCTACGAAGCCATGATCAACTCCAGGACCACTCCTCGCACTGCGATAACTTCTGCCACAAATAAAGTGCACCAGTGTGGATCCCAAAGACTGCTGCGCAGTCTGTTGATTCTGCCACCAGGACTGTTGTGCAGTCTAATGTCTCTGCTGCCAAGACTGTTGCACAATCTGCCTCTACTACTCCTGCGCAGTCTGCTGTTAACAGTGCACATACCACTTCTTACACTTTTCTGTCAAAGTGCAAGACTCATGTTCCTCTGGCGCAGTTGGCTGTAAATTTTCCTGCGCAGTCCACTACTCCAGCAACCAGAGTGCAACCCAAGCACTCTGACAACAAGACTCTGAATGCGCAAACTACTGTGAATAAGGCCAAAAGACATTCTGCCAGAATTCCTCCTGCAATCCAGTACGCCATCAACCCATGCGCAAATTGTGCTTGCAATCCAAGAGAGACAGCCCTTTGGCTCTCTCCTCTTCTCACAACAAGGAGAAAAGCTTTGCTCCTCTCCAACACTCTGTTGCTCCTGCACAATCCACTGGGGTAGTCCTTTGGCTATTCCTCCTCTCAGAACAAAGGAAAAGGCCCGTTGGTCTTTTCTCAAACTTCCTCGTCCCATGACTTGGAAGACAACAGAGAGAAACGCTCTTTAGCTAACCCTTCTTTCCAAAACAAAGAAAAGGCCCTTTGGTCTTTTCTCAGTCTTCTCGATTTTTACCGTTGAAGATCAAACTGAACGTGCTCCGGCACTAGTCAGTACAAGAACCCTTTCTCACAAGGATTCTCCTCTCTCCTTGCCAAAGGGAAGTGTACTGATCAAAGGGGTATTCTGCCAACACCGGTAGCAGAATTCCAAGATCTTCCAACTCTCAAGATTTCCGTTCAAGATAGGGAAAACTGCTGGTGTCTCAGACAGAAACCCCTGGGGGTAAGTTTGCTGATCTAAGAACGTATCTCAACAGGCCAACTTCGGTGAAACGTAAACAGCAATGCCGAAGACCAACCAGCATCAGAAGCAAACTTCCAGGATCAAGAATCCAGACACCTATGCCAATGAAATGAGTACTTTCTTGTACACTCAAGGAATAAAACATTTGAAGAATCGGAACCATGTTCCGAATATTATCAAAGAACACATCCCTCGAACTTCTGCTCGTCCCGTTGCTGTTCCCGATCTCCGAGAACATCTCAAGCAAAAATGGGACAATATCCCGACATCTCCAGTGCAACCACTTGGACATCACTGTAACCACAAAGTTGTCATTAAGTGTTGTTGTTAGACAACCAGACGATCTGTCTTCGATCGTTTGAACTTTTCAAACTCTGAACCTATGTCGGAAAACGAAGACGAAGTTTTGTACGCTTCTGTCAATATGACTTCCAGACACTGGGGGTAGGAAGTGCTCCAAGCACGGCAAGCCTCGCAAGCCAAGTCAGCGGTATTTGGATTTACTCCAAGAATCTTTTGAAGGAGTATTCCAACATACCAGGTCCCGAAGTCGAGACACAATCGGTCAAAGGAATCTTCAAGAACGTTTTTCCTTCTCACTCAGGAGATAATTCTTTCTTCGACTATGATGCATACAGTGAAAGCTCAGAACAAACAGTGTCTCCACTGTACCAGAGAAGTGACAGCTTATGTTGTCAATGAAGATTTCGATGCTTCCAGTTCAGCCAGCCAAGAACAAAGAATAGCTGCACTAGAAGATAAGCTGAAGACCATGGCCGAAATGGTCGTAGGTATGCATTCCATCATTGTGGCCCAGCATACAGTCCCACCGACCGTACCTCCTGCAAATCCTGAAATCATAGCATCGTCGGTGCCTGTCAATACAGGGCTGGGGGTAGCATCTCTTTCAGTACCTCCTTTACAAGTCCAACCTACACCTAGTCAGTCAGGTGCTAGGGGTAGTACTTATCATGCTGTTCCTCCCCCTAACACTGTGATTCAGCCTGCTCCTTCTACGTCAGTAGAAGATGCCAATGAAGCTGTCAACTTCTGTGAATTCAGTTCGAAGCTTTCAAGGAGAAGGACAACTTACAGAGGTTGGGGATCAAGCAACCCTACCCGGTTGAATGGAAGGAAGTTCCATTTCCTCCGAAATACAAGATCCCAACCATTTTTCTGTTTGATGGCAGCACTTCTCCCAGTCAGTTCATTAACCACTTTGAGGTATGACTGTCCAACTTCAACCAAATGACGCTCTTCTTACCAGAGTATTCGTTGGCTGTTTAGGGCATCGCATACGATTGGTATAGAAGCTTGCTCGATGGATGTATCACCTCCTTCTCTGGCCTAAAACAAATCTTCTTGGAACGATTCTATAAGGGGATCAACGATATGACTATGTCAGCCCTCAACAAAATCAAACAAAGACACAAAAAACTGCTGAGAGTTTCATTGAAAGGTTCCGCCGGAAAGCTTTGAAAATGTCTCCTGGAACTCCAGCCGCTGTCACCATAGATACCTGCAAGGCAAACCTTTTGTCTATCATCAGTATGTGGACAGGCTCCACTCAGTTCCAAGACTGGCCATCCTTCATTGTCAACGCTAAAGCAGCTGAAGTTAGCGCCGACAAATTCAAGCAGCTGGGGGTACAAATGTCTAACCCCGACAGGGACGAGCACCAGACATCAGGTGGCGGCAATCGCCAGAATAACTGCAAGGGAAAAGAAACTTTGAATATTAATTTGAACAGGAACAAAGAATCTCTGGCGGTCAATGTAGCTCCTCCTACGTCTACTTCTACTCCTTCAGCACCTCCACCAAGAGAACCTCGTCCGAAAGTGGAGTACTTTTGACGAGAATGACACAGTGAACATCTTTGATTGCTTAATCAAAAGCAATAAGCTCCAGCTTCCAGACCCAAAGAAGCCCGATGAAGTCGGTAAGACTGATCATCCCAAATACTGTATCTATCACCGGTTTATCGGACATCCTACTCGAGCATGTTATGTGCTCAAAGGCAAAATTCAGGAGCTGGTTAATGCTGGTGTTGTACTCTGCAGCAAGACGAGAATACTGTTACTGCAAACATGGTCTCAGTTCAATTTGGTGACTTCCCTCCCAGATGGTACAATACGGTGTCATTCCTATCCCTAAAGCTACTCTCGAGATCGAGAATCTCCCTCCTCCACGAAGTGAAGGTCTCGTCCCCTTGTCTCTTGACAATGGCGAGATTATGTGGATTCATCCGGATCTTGCTTCAGAGTTCGAGGTTCCCTCTTCCTCCAAGAAGAAAGACCGTTCCAAAGGCAAGACAAAGATTTGCAATATGGTGTCTTTTGACCCCATAGTTGATGAGAAATTCTGGGGCACCAGATCCGGGAAAGCCTATCAAAAGGATTACCCCGAAGCTCAAGAGAGTCCTGCTTCTTCCTCTGAGCCTGCTCTAGTGCAGCCCACTTCCACTGAGGATATTCCTATTGCGTCTTCACCGGTTGTAGAGTCTACTCCTCCAAGCCAACGGTCGCTGACAAAGGCAAACAGCAAGTCCGTTTCGATAAACCTTTGAAGAAATCATCTCCCTTCGGACTTGAGAAGCCTTACAACTTTGACATTCTGGCTCAGTTGGCCAATATACGGCCCGGCTGTATATCTTCGAGCTCTTGCGCCTTTCCAAAGAGACTCGAAAAACTCTGAGCGAGGCTCTCATGCAAGCTGAAACTTGCCTGGCCCTCCTAAAGAAGCCAAAAACAAAACCAGTCTCTTGCCTCCATTGTCATAATATGTTGGAGTTAATTCCAAACATAACTTTCACACAGGATGACATGCTGATGGAAGACAACAGGCATGACCGTCCTCTTACTATACAGGATATGTCGACTCGATGAAAGTCGATCGCATTCTGATAGATCCAGGGT
Source organism: Iris pallida (assembly GCA_029216955.1). Classification (NCBI taxonomy): domain Eukaryota; kingdom Viridiplantae; phylum Streptophyta; class Magnoliopsida; order Asparagales; family Iridaceae; genus Iris; species Iris pallida. Next base: position 37,637 of record JANAVB010044201.1, on the reverse strand, counting down.
CTGCTCTCAGCATTATGCCAAAGACAATGTTGGATGCGCTGAAGATCCCAGTGCAGTCTTTCCAGTACAATCACCACTATTCTTAGGTTCAACCAGGGAAGGAGTGAGCCTCTGGGCAAGATTCGCCTAAAACTCCAAATAGGCAATCTTCGCACAAAGGTTACCTTTTACATCATAGACAATTATGGTTGTTCCTACAATGCTTTACTGGGAAGACCATTTCTGCACGAGCATAACATTGTCCCTTCGACTCTCCATCAATTTTTAAATATGTTGATGACAATGGAGAGGTGCAAAAGGAGGTTGCTGATCTTCATCCTTTCAAAGGCATTAAAGCATATTGCAACGATGCTCGTATGTATAAGGATGAATTCATGAAGGTTGTCTGTCTCTGGACACTGAAGAAGAGCAAGAAGCAGTGCCTAATGATACCCTTATCATCCCTGTCAAAGGGTGTTTCTCGTCCACAGTCTTCCAAGCTACTGGCTATTCACTTGCCAGTTCAGAAGCAATCTACTGATGATGATCAGGATCAAAGGGAGCTCACCTCTTCTGAGCCACTTGTTATTGACTTACGTCGTAATAAGGCAAAAAGGCAGCTCACCTCTTCTGAGCCACTTGTTATAGATTTATCTCATAACAAGACAAAAGGGAGCTCACCTCTTCTGAGATGCTTGTTATCGACCTCTGTCGTAACAAGTCCAATCCTCCTCCATGTTCTTTTTCTTCCCCTCTTGTAATCAATCTGACTAAGCCTACTAAGGCTAAAGGTCCTGCTGTAAATACCAATGTACAAATCAATGAAAAAGCATCTACTTTCCAGTATACTGATGTCATTTATCATGCTAAATGCTATTTGGATATGTTAGATAGCTTTCAGTCATTTACAATGGGAGTTGTGCAATCTCTTCAAACAGAAGTTTCATTTGAACACCCAAAGGATTCGTATCGTATTGTTCCCGCTCGTAACAAAGGCGAAAGTCCAATACTTTTTAGTAAATGACCGGAACAACAATTCAGCTATACGGATGATAGCAAAATTAACGACACGGGGCATCTTCAACTCCGTCGTTACAGTCAACAATCAAAAGACATTATCCGAAAGATAGGTTACGATTTCAAAAGTGGCCTCAACTACGGTAAGGGTAGAAAAACTCCTATCCGTACGGATGTTCCAAAAGGAAAGTCAGAGATGTACTACAGCAGGACCAAAAGAGGTCTCGGATATGCTTCTCCTCCAGTATTATCCCCAGCAGGCTCTGAATCCGATAGTGAGGAGCGTTCTAACTCTTCTGATTCTAGATCATGGGATTCTGCAACAGACCGGTCAAGTTCATCGATTGACTGTATCTTCTAATATGGTCTCCGTCGAACTTCCAGAAGGTTATGACGAGGATATTGAAGAAAGTCCCGAAACTGATCCTTGGGCTCAGCGAATGGATACCCAATGGGAACTCCGATTCGAACAAAGGAAACCTCCTATCGAAGATCAATTAGTTCAAGTTGATGTAGGAGAGAGCGGATTGCCTCGTCCAATATTCATCAGCAAGAACCTTCCAGAGGCAGATAAGTAGAATTAATTCTTCTGATCAAAGAATACATTGATGTCTTTGCTTGGAGTTATGAAGACATACCAGGTCTAGATCCCAAAGTTGCTACTCACAAATTGAACATTCTGCCGAATGCAAAATCGGTCAAACAGCAACAACGCGTTTCAAGCCAGAAATGATGGACGCAATCGACGATGAAGTCAAGAAGCTCATTGCTTGTGTCTTTATTCGAGAAGAACAGTATCCTGATTGGGTAGCCAATATCGTCCCAGTTTTAAAGAAAATCGGCAAAGTTCGAGTCTGCATCGACTTTCGAGATCTGAACGAAGCATGTCCAAAAGATGAATTTCCCCTCCCATCACAGACGTCATGATCGACAACACCTGTGGGTTCGAAAGAATATCTTTCATGGACGGATTCTCCGGATACAATCAGATTCGGATGAATCCTGAAGATGAAAACATACTTCTTTCCGCACTCCTCACGGAGTACTACTACACTGTCATGCCATTTGGTCTCAAGAACGCTGGTGCAACATATCAACGAGCCATGAGTACCATATTTCGAGATCATCTATGCAAGGCCGTCGAATGCTACGTCGACGATATTGCTGTCAAAAGTCGTCTAAAGGAAGATCACATCCAAGATTTGAGAACTATCTTCAATCTCATGCGCCAACATCAACTCAAAATGAATCCCACCAAGTCATTCTTGGGTGTCTCTAGTGGCAAATTTCTCGGCTTCGTCATTACCTCTAAGGGTATACACGTGGATCCCGAAAAGATCAAATCCATTCAAGAGATGCGTCCTCCACGCAACCTAAAAGAGCTACGAAGATTCCAAGGTCGACTTGCGTACATCAGGAGATTTATTTCGAATCTGTCTGAACGTTGCAGACCATTCACTCAACTCATGAAGAAGGGTGTATCTTTCATTTGGACCGAAGAATGTCAACGAGCATTTGATGACATAAAGCGGTATCTCATGAACCCACCTGTCTTGGTACCACCAATCTCTGGCATACCATTCTTAATGTATGTCCGTGCTATGGACCATTCATTGGGTGCTTTACTTGCCCAAAAGAACAAAGAAGGCCACGAATAAGCCATCTACTATCTCAGTCGTACTATGATTGGTGCTGAACACCGTTATAGTCCGGTCGAAAAAGAATGCCTAGCTCTTATGTTCGCTGTTCAAAAGACTTGGCATTACATCATTGGCCAAACTATTCATGTCATATCCCGAGTTAATCCTCTTCGGGTATTGATGAAGAAGCCTAGCACACTCAATTCTCGGCTGGCTACATGGGCCATTCTGCTAGCCCAATATGACATGGTATATGTTCCTCAAAAATCTGTCAAAGGTCAAGCACTGGAAGATTTCTTAGCAGCTCATCCAATTCCAGAGATGTCTAAACTCTATGATGAAATTCCAGACGAGACTTTGGAATCTAATACAATCTCCGAAGAATTCCTACTTGGCATCTATTCTTTGACGGTGCATCAAGGATTGGACCCAATGGTGCCATTGCCGCAGGAGTTGGAGTTGTCCTTGTCTCTCCTGACGGGTCAGCTATCCAAAGAGCCTACTCCCTAGATGAGCCTTGCTCTAACACGTGACAGAGTACAATGCCCTACTCATCGACCTTCAGTTAGCCAAACAACTTGACGTTGAGTATCTTGAAGTCTATGGCGACTCCAAGCTGGTTGTTAACCAGGTTAGAGGAACCTATGAAGTTCGCCATCAAGATCTAGTACCTTACTTTGAAGCGGCAATTAACATGGCTAAATTGTTCAAAGCCTTCTTCATTGAATATGTACGCCGAACTTGTAATACCGAAGCCGACGCTTTAGCCAATCTTGCAGCAGTTTTAGCCATCCCCATTAGAAGACAACAAGTGGTGGTCATCTCTAATCGAAAATTGTTCTGTGTCGAAAATAATCGTAACATCGAGTTCAGTAATTTTACTGAAGTCAATATTATCAGTGGAGATTAGAGAACTCCCTTCATCGACTTTATAGTCCATGACATACTCCCTGAAGATCCTAAGGAGGCTATGAGTATTCGTCGGCGGTCTCTGCGGTTATACTACAATCAAACCACCAAAACTCTCTACCGACGGACTTATGACGGCCTACTCTTACGCTGTCTTGCTGGTGATGAAGCGAAACAAGTACTGCGTGAAGCTCACGATGGTGTCTGCGGAGCACATCAACCCGGTCCTAAACTACAGGATCGCATCCGACGCATGGGTTATTACTGGCCCTCTATGGTATCTGATGCCATCGAATATGCACGGAAGTGTCGAGCTTGTCAAATCCATGCAGACTTCATTCATCAACCATCGGAGTTCCTGCATCCGACGACCGTCTCCTGGCCTTTCGAAGCTTGGGGTATGGACATCATCGGTCCCATCAATCCTCCTTCTTCTAGAGGACATCGGTTCATCCTGGCAATAACCGACTACTTCTCCAATGGGCTGAAGCTATACCATTGGCTGAAGTCAAGACTAACAGCGTCATCAATTTCATTAAACACCATGTCATCTATAGATCCGGTGTACCTCAAAGGATCATCCATGACAACGGACCTCAGTTCATTAGTCAAAAGTTTACAAGGTTCTGTGACGATCATCGGATTGACAATGTCGCTTCGACAGCTTACAATCCTGCAGCTAACGGCTTAGGTGAAGCCTTCAACAAGACTATTATCAAGCTCCTCAAGAAGTTTGTATCTACTAACAAACGAAATTGGAGTAAAAAGCTTGGAGAATGTCTTTGGGCCTACCGCACTACGGTCCGCAATCCTATAGGCTATACACCTTTCTTTTTGGTATACGACTGTGAAGCAGTTCTGCCTCTGGAACTCCAAATTTCGTCTCTGAGGATTGCCATCGCCAACGAACTCACTACAGAGAACAATGATCTTCTCCGATTGCAAGAGTTAGAAGCGTTCGATGAGAAGCGGCTATTAGCTCAACAGCATATTGAGTTATACCAAGCCCGTATCTCAAAGACTTTCAACCGCAGAGTTAAAGTCAGAGCCTTTCAGAAGGGAGAGCTCGTTCTGATCGTCAGACGTCCTATGACTATGAATCATTCAAGCAAAGGCAAATTTGATGCAAAGTGGGAAGGTCCATACATCGTAAGCAAAGCCTTCTCAAATGGAGCTTATCAACTCACAGAGTTAGATGGTCGAGTTGTAATGATGCCTATCAATGGCAAATTCCTCAAGAAATACTATGTATAAATGTAATAGACACTGATTGTAATTATCAGACAAGTTTATAAATAAAATTTAGTTTTATTTCATCTTGAATGATAATACATAATATCAAAGAAGGTCACTATCATCCTTCTTGAAATTGGGACGCGGACCACTGCCGTCCTTGTCAAAGACATGATCAACAAAATAGTCGAGAACATTCTTGCTGGAACCCACCAGGAACTTGCAAGCGACCATTCTCATAGCTTCTTCTTCTTCAGTCTTCCCTGGTTCAAGAAGGAAGTCCAAGATGTCCTTTGGCGGTTTGGGATCAGATGAACCTTCGTCCACTGACATATGCTTTTGTTGAACCGGCTCGACTGGGTGTTCTTCAGTCTCCGCTTCCACCTTCGGGACGATCTCAGCCTTCCTGGATGCATCTCCAGACGACATCTTTATGCTGAAAAGTGAAAGTGACCATCTCATCTGATTTTCTGTTCTATTTATAGACAGAGCATCGTAAGACTATGAAGCGACACATTCACCCGTTCATCTTACCCGTTCATTCACACATCCACTTGACGGTTCGCCCGTTCAATATTCAACGGTTCGCCCGTTCATCATTCAACGGTTCGTCCGTTCACACATCCACTTGACGGTTCACCCGTTCATCATTTGACGGTTCATCCGTTCACACATCCACTTGACGGTTCACCAATTCATTATTTGACGGCCTGTCCGTTCATTACATTCATCTCGACGATTCATTTCGTTCTCACATTTTGATGAATCATCCAGTTCGTTCTTATCAACAACTTGTCATCTTTGATTAAGTTGTCTATTGAAATATAATATTCAATAAATTATATTTGCCACGTTCATATTACCTCTGAGCAGATATAATGAATATAATTATTTTCTAAACTCAAGAAATATATCATGTCCTGTACCTCTGAATATATTTTCTATTGCTATTATTTATATCTAAACAAGATATGCAACAAATAATAGAGCCACAAAAATATCTTTTATTGATCAAAATTCAAGACATTACAAAGCTTTATATTGCAAAACAAGAAGATACAAGATATCTTTATACTAAGCTGGAGGTATCATCAAATTGGCAATTTGCTGCTTCAACATTTGCAGACGCTCTTCACAAGATTCCATCACTCTCTTCCTGGCTTCTTCCATCCCAGATTTTTTACTGAAGATTGGTAGAGTCACCATTCTGCGAGTGATTTCAGGTTGATGAGCTGCAGCATATTCATCTCTTTCTTGGGTTAGAACATCAAATTATTGAATTGTAGTTTGATGTTGGATGACCTCATCTTCCAGTTCTTCCTGAAGGCGAGCGATCTCCGCTTTCAATTCAGCAATTCTCTTTTCTTTTCTTTCAGCAACAGATGTCTCCGTTTCTACCTTAGAATTGTACTCAGCAGACTTGGCAGTGAAAGCATCCAACAGAATTTAGAAGTTGACTCTCTCAACTGCAGCTTCTTGAGACATTCGTTCAAATTCGGCTTGTACTAAAAGCTCTACCTCTCCTTTACTCAGCTCTTTGTAACTCTTGACTGAGGTTTCCAGCTCATCTAATATGTGCTCAAGAAAAGTAGCCTGAGCCTCGTCTCCTTGATTACGGATGGCATTTACCAAGTAAGAGGTTGGACCTCTAACCGTGGAGAAATCAGCTTCTTCCTTCTCTATTACTCTATCTATTAAAGGCCCCAATGAATCAAAGAAGAACTTGGTAAATGATTTAATGACAAACTGATTGGTAGAAAAAGCACCAGGAGTAGCAGCTACTCCTGTTGACGATGAAGCGGCGGGACGTTCAGTCTCTTGTACTTGGATGGAAGTCTCTTTAAATAAAGGAGCTAGAGTAGAGCTGGTTGCTCCTCCCGGTTGTTTCCCTGCAAAAACAGATAGACTTTCTCATTTTATCTATCGTTTGCTATTGTTAAAGAAGATTAAAGGTGAAAGCAATCTTACCGTGGCTTGGTCCAATATCAAGCCTGTCATCTGTTGGAACAGATTCCAGCCTAGCAGATGTAGCCTCAGACATTATTGCCTGACTACTGCCTGCTTCGGAGCCACATGACAAATGACGACTGCTACTAGCTATCGTCGTTGCAAGCGTTATATCAGTACACGTTGGAGGAGCTGGAGAAGATCCGAGTTCTGCATGGATAAGAATAAAAATGTCAGCTATCAAGCTATCTATTAAAAGAAGATTGCTAATTTCATTCAATACCTTGGGGATCAACAGCAGGAGTTTCCTCCAAGTCCACTTCTTCATCTGCAATCTTCTCTGGAGATACCTGCACCTCAGCATCCTTTTCAGGATTCAAGGTATCATCAACAGCTCTGGGAGATGTCGGGACCTCAATGTCTACTTCAAGATTTTGTGTCTCATCAACAGCCTCTAAAGATGTGCTCTCCTCACTTTTAATATCCTCGGGAGCCTCTTCGCTAGCAGCAGCAGCGGCATGATCAGCTTCTTCTTGATAACCGAAGTCACAATCATTCAATGCCTCGATCATGAGATGATCTTCCTCCTCGCGGGTTGTTCCCGGTGTAACAGGAAGATGAGTTATTACTGCCACTGGTGAAGGAGATCGTACAGCTTCCTCTTCTCTGGGCTCTGCAGCCTCGTTTCTTTGTTCAGCATCTTCCATGGGCTCTGCCGCCTCCTCTCTCTGTTCAGTTGTCTCTCTCTGCTCTGGACTAAGTTCAGAGGCGGGAGTAGGGGATGATATAGTAATTCCTGCTGCAGCATTTACTACCACCGAAGACAATATTTGCCTTGGAGGAGAGACCATTATTTTTCTTCTTCTGTGGGCTAGTTTCTTTCTATGCAAAGGCCTCTCAGGACTCTCTACATTTACTACCTCGACCTATTTATGAATAGAGGTCGGCGTAGCTGCTTCTTCTCAGGTTGATTTAGCCAATTGTCGGGATTGTGAACTAGTAGTGACCTTTTCTGATGATGGTTCCAAGATCAACTTCTTCTTCACGACTAGAGAAGAAGGTTCTTCGCTCCTTCTCTTCTTCTCCTTGGTCGGAGACTTAACCACTTTCAGAGAAATTCTCAGTGGTTGATTGACTTCCTCTGGGAAGTTTACTTCTCTGGAAGCTTCTAGTAGATCGTCTATCGGTTCGTGTTGTTCGTCATTGGCTGGAGCTAATGTAGCAGTGGCTCCTTTCTTCAAACGGGTTGCTGTTGCGAAGCTATCCACCAGACTAAAGTTCTCAGCAAATGTATTGGCAGCTGTGTAGAAAAATGAATATGTGTATAGCATTCTTGGGCCATTGTCATCCTTATTTGGCATCGAGAACACCGCCCTAGTTTCTCGAGCATTGTAGTATGCCCATGCTCTCGCACCATCTATTAGGTACCCTTTTTCTTGTAGGCAAGTGATTGCGTTGCCCACATGGAATTGGTCATAACCAAATTGACGAGCGAAGCGGCGCGGCAAATATGGTTCAAGGTAGCATTCCTCCTCAAATCTGTATACCAAATGTGAGGGTCTAATCGCCTTCAGCCAGTCGAAAGCTGCTCGGCCCAGTGGCTGCCTCTCCAGATCAACCATATTTGCTACAATGAACTCGTAACCAGCTGGAGGAGCAAAGCTGTAAAAGTTCCATCCCTTGCCAAGGTTGAGGGCACGTCTATAGTCCTTCAGACTAACGTATACCCATTTGCCTTGGGAGAATCTACGCAGAAAGCTGCCGCTAACTGCCCCCATATCAGGGTTCATCAGAGAGGGATGATGCAGAAGCAACCACCCAAATAGATAGGTGTAGGGCAACTCCAGTCTTGGGAAGTTTGCTTTCTCACCTTTCCACTTGATCATGGAATCAATATACAGCCGAAGACCTGCATTTATTCTGCAGGCCATCGCTGATAGCAAATCCATCCGGTAACCGAAGACTAACCGGACGGCAGCAAAGAGTACGTCGCGGTGGAAGCGGTCCATGGCACTGGCCCCAGGTACAACAAATCGGCGGAGCCAGTATGTTAAAAAGCCTGCAAGCTGAGCTTCTTGTGACATGGGTCTGTAGCCCATTCTGATAAAGCTTTCAACAAAATCTCCGGGCTTCAGCGGAGGGTATTGATGTTCATCAGTAACTTTAATATCCATCTTCTTATTTTCCTCCATCAGTTTTATAACCTCACTGTGGCTGAGAGGTTGAAAGAAGGCTGGGTTGCAGGAGTCATGATCTTTGGTCTTTTTCTCCACGATATGGTTCAAAAAAAGATATGGTAACCATTTGGAGGAATAACATGTGCCGGAGGAGCCGCTCTTGTAATACAAAGAACATATATTATAATGGCACAGTAGTTCTTCGAAAACTGCTACCATTTCTGGATTTTTCCGACGCAGTCTATCTAACTCGTCGTTTGTGGGAACATACTCCTCGTAAGGGTAGTCTCCCATTGGAAGGCATGAGATATACTTCATCTCATGGAGCGCCAGTCCCATCTCCCCGCAGGACGTCATGAACGTCCCTGTCCTGTAGTTATACCTCTCTGCCAGAGCTAAAAACAGATGAGGGTTTGGATGGAAGCCATACACGGTAGCATATACCGCGTTATAAAGATCGATTTCTCTAAGCTTATCTTCAAATTGAGCCAATACCCAGTTGGCTATATAATTCCACCTCATGTTATCCAGATTTACCAAACTGGTCAGTCGGATGTCTTGGTCAGGATATCTGCCCTCTGTCTTTGCGTACTCGTTAGCAAAAATCGGTGTTCTTACCGGCAGCAACAAAGACGAGTTCTCAGGAGGGATACAACCTGGCTTCAACCCTCTCAGTAGAGTGCTGTGTCGCTCAGAAGAACTATAAAACATGTCCCTGTTGTTCGGACCTTTCTTGACACAGATTTTTCCCGTCCGTGCATGTTGAAGGGGAGTAATGTCCCAATCCATCCTCCTAGGATGGCTTGCATGAGCATACCGTGCTAGAGGGAGGCATCTAGCTATGTCTGGCAACTGGATCAATTTCTCCTTCCTTGAGAAAGTTCTCGACTCAACTCGGGGTCTAGGTTGAGAACTTTTGTCAATGGCTTCACCGAAGAGGAACATCGGCTTCTTGTGGGTGACAGCGTCAGCAGACTGCAACGGCTGTCCATTCATCAGACTCAACAGGGTCACATTATCCTGAGCTATTAGGTTAGCTTGGCGAGAAGATGGAAGGGCATATTGAGGGAAGAGTACATGGGATAAGTATTCTTTGAAATCTGGCTCAGCTAAAGTTTCTATGAAGATTTCATAATTCGGATCCTCTCTGGTATCAACTGCATCAGACAGAAAAAACAAAATTTAGTACAAGTCAAGTCAGAAATTCTATCATCAGATTGCGCAAGCATCAGATTACGCAGATATTAGATTGCGCAAGCATCAGATTGCGCAGATATCAGATTGCGCAAGCATCAGATTGCGCTGACAATCTTGCACAAATCAGCCAATTATGCTGACTTTTGCCAGCACAATTCAACCGATTGCGCGAGAAGATATTCTTCATAAAAATAAAGAATAAAGGGGTTCGTGCAACCAAAACCCTAAACAGGATGGCGCAGTATGATCACATCTCTAAAAAGAGATGGATTTTGAGATTCAGTAAAGTCGAAAAACCCTAAAAAGGGTTTTCAATCGAGTTGTCTACCTCGTAAAGCAGGGTACGCAGCTTCGTGTCGGAAAGGACGCGGCGCAACCCGAGCCGAAGACTCGGCGGGGGCCTTGCCCTTGTCGGCGGCAGAGGAACGCTTGGGGGCCATGAAGTCGACGGGAAAGAAAGAGTGAAGTCGGAGTAGGCTCGGGGATTTCTCTCTCAAGCTCAATAAAAACAAGTAAAGAATAAGATGAAGGACGAAAGAAACTATTTATAGTTTTTCAAAGAGCAACGGCCGCCTTAGATTGTGCCGAATAAATAGGGGTAATCCCTCCGATTGTGCAGATAGCATCATCACATGCGCAACTTGATTGAAAATTCAAAATTCAAAGTATTTCAAAATTTTAAATAAATTCAACTTTCGAAAACTTTGAAGAGGGACTTGTAGGTCCTAAAAATCAAGTTGCACCCATCAACAAAGTCATGAAAATCAAGAAATACATCTTCCAAATGAATTGCGCAGAAGACAGATTGCGCAACCATCCGATTGCGCAGGCTAAAGTACGCACTCATCCAAGTGCGCATGCTGACGTGGCCTCGTCATCATTACCTGACAGAGAATCAGATCTTCTGACAGCTGACCGCCCGAAGAACGAGAAAACTGTTCGCTTATCGTGCAGCACAGCGCTCGAGAACAGCTGTACATACAGCACAATCTATCTGCAGCGCAGTCCATGCCAACGCGGTCTATCTCAGCGTGGTCCATCTCAGCGCAATCCAAAGTCAGCGCACTTCATTAAGACAACTAACAAATGTACACGTGGCATTCATGCCATCAATTGCTCACTACGTGGCAACCGTTTGTACACGATCATGCGTATTTCAATCAAATGATGCCATGTGTCCAAGACAGTTGGCCCACGATCAAGTAACTGTCAGCGCAATCGGACGCGTGCGTAGTCCAATGCAGCGCAATACAACATGCGCAGTCCAGAATAACTAAAAGGTAGTTATTTCTAGAACTCTATAAATAGAGTTTCAAGTCCTTCCTAGGGGGGATCATATACGCACAGAAATCAGAGATCATCATTAGAGAGTTCAGGAGTTCTTGCCCAAGTGCTGCTGCATTCTTCTGAGGCTTTTGCCTTCAATTTCAGAGGCCATCATCTTCAAAGTTCACATCATCCAAGGGATAAAGCAATCGTCTTCTAGATTGGATTCCTATAGTTGTACTTTCCCAGAATTCTTGTAATCTTCTTTATAAAGTTTGTTGAAATAAAGATCAACTTTTGTTTTTTGCAAACAGCGACACGGATCGGGGATGCTCAGAAATCCTCTTTAGCAACTCATCACGCAGCTCAGCAAACTGACAACCAATCTTCTGAGCTCGTGACGACGTCTGTGAAGCTGGGGAGTGCGCGATGATAGAGGGGGCCTGGATGACTCTGAAGCCAAGTAGGCACCGTAGAATTCCGTAACGTAGTACGTACCCTTTTGCAGACCACCAACGACGGTCATCCAGAGCTCGTCCGGCGATAGAGCTGTAGGCAGCTAGAAGAAAGTACCAGCCCCTGCCTCTGCTGCCGCACTAGCAGCCGCCTCCTCTTGTAGCCTAACAAACTCAGCCTAAAAAAATGTTTACTAACGTCTATATAGATATCTATTTCCATATTTTTTAAATTATAGTAAATTAAAGGGTGAGGAATAAAACGTTCATATGTCTGCGTGACCCTCTCATCGATAAACTCACCGGCCCTCCGATGGATGACCAGGAAGACGGTCACCATGTTGGCGTCCTCACCGTCTTTTACCTGTTAAAATATATTGTTTATTATTAATATTGAATATTTTATCCAACTATATTTCAATTAATGTATTTAAAGAAACGTACCAGACGACGAAAATGATCCGCCATAGGAATTGAGCCACCACACCACTTACTTGCGCTCAACCGTGCCACCTTGGCCTTCTCAGACCGTTCTTGGTACCCGGGCTCGTCGAATCTCGCCTTCATCGCAATCCACTGCTTAGGCGTGATCCAACCATGGATCCATTTTCTGGAGCGATCACGAGACTTCTAGTCGTAGATCGCATCAAGGATGAGCTTATTGGCGACAACAAAAAACTGGGACTCGATCTTCGTTGCCCATTATGGTGGATAGAAATAGGTCCTTTACAAGAAGTAAAATAGAGAGAGTTATATAATATACACAAATGATTATTGAAATTAAAAATAAATATTATTTTTACCTTGAAGTGGGCCAACCAAAAGGCTTTCCTATCTTCGGGAGCATCTGAGTAGTTAATCCAAGGTCCACTATAGCTCTGCCTCAGAAATAACCCCAGCTATCTTTGTACTACATGAGGCTGATATCTATACAACAATAAATTCATAAATATATGTATGTACATATAATCATTTGCGAAATATATATTAACTAATTAACTTACTTCGTAGGCCCGTCCGTCCAAATCTCCATACGCGTCTCGTCCCGAGGCGCACATGGAGGGTCGTCATCTTCCATATACGAAGCTCACCAGGATCAATCTGATCGACGTCCTCCATATGCTCGTCTCTCACCATAGGACCGTCGGCTGGAGGAATGCTGGACGAGGGATCAGTACTGGTCGTAGGTCGTAGTCGCGAACCTCCTAGAACTGCTCGTCCCAGGACGAGCAATGCCCTACGCCGTCGATGGACCGAAAATAGTATGGTACGATAGGGTGCTCGAAGATGAGGGTACAAAAACTGAATCCGCTACCGGCCGAGGCACACGGGACTTCTGCGTCGTCCTGCTCTACCTACCATACCTGATAATAACATATGATGATAAACAAATACATAGATTTATATGAAAAATATCACAGATTTTATGAAAAGCATCACATATTTATATAAAAAGTATCACATATTTATATGAAAAGCATCACAGATTTATGAAAAACATCATAGTCACAAAAGTATAAGGAGCCACAAAAGTGTCACTAAAGTATTCATCTTCTGAAAATACACAGATTTAATCCTCTTATAAAAATTCATCTTCTTCGTTTAGCTCGTCATCTTCTTCTTCCTCCTCCTCATCTCACTTTCATCTACATCTTCCTCTTCGGATAATTCTACCTCTTCTACACAATTAGATGTGTAATGAGGAACTTCCATTGTGTCCACTTCTACAATATTTGTTATAAGAGGAAGTCCATCCTCTTGACAAGCTATATCGTCAACCTCAAAGGTATTTCTAGCTTTGGTCTTGCATACTGCCCACAGTCCGACCTTGTTGTTCCCCGTTTAGGATAACTTATGAAGTACATGAGCTGAGCCTGACTTGATAGGACAAATGGTTCATAGACTTGATATCGACGCCGATAGTTTATATCTACGAGACCATGCTTGTCTATTTCCAAAATTGTCGATCGGATCGAACCAATCACACCTTAATAACACAATCTTAGCATGCTCTACTCCATAATTAAATGTTAACTCCACAATCTATTGTAGGACACCATAGAAATCGTTGCCCGCATCAACATCTTTGTAGTTCGAAGATCTGATACACAAATAACTATTTTTGGTGTAATCGAGATCCAGGAAGTTGTCTCTGATCGGGCAAGTTGTTGACTTGAACCTAAATCCATTCACACAGTAGCTTAGCCAGGTTTTTACGGCATAAATTGGTCCCTTGGCTAGAGTTCTAATAGACTCATTCTCAAGTCTTGCGTGTGGATGATCGACCTACACAACATAAGAAATTAAGTTCATTCTCAAGTGCAGATACAAAAAGGTAATTACAAAGTCCTCCTTACATATGCACTCAACCAGGAAGGAAAATAACGCCTCATTTCTTATTCTAGTTCTTCTTCTGTTATGTGTGGCCTACTCGACCTTACCTCATCATTAAATATGCTAAAAATAACAAAACATTATTAAATATGCTGAAAACAACACTATTAAAATGACTTACCCCTGTATTAATTAGTTACCCTCGAGCTTCTCCACTTCATCCTCGTCGCAGTTGAGTAATACATACAACTGAGCAACCCTTAGCTCGTCATCATTCAGATATCTCTTCTTCATTTTACCTAATAGCTTTCCTGGAGCACTGAATACCTTCAGTATTGTATTATTAGAATCCTGAGCTCCATCGTCATTTCTGGGAGCTCTCGTTCTATTAGTTACAACATGAGGCTTGAAATACATCGAACAGAAGTTTGTAATCTCTTCGAGAACATAGGCTTCAGAAATAGAACCCTCGACTCGTACCTTATTTTTCACCTTTCTTTTTAGATGGTTCAGGTGTCATTCGAACGGGCACATCCATCGATATTCGACAGGTCCACCAACACGTGCCTCATAGAAAAGATGAATCGGCAAATGCTCTATAGAGTCGAAGAATCCAGGAGGGAACACCTTCTCCAGCTTGCACAGTGTTACCATAATGTCTTTCTCTTGCTTTTCTAAACGGTCGATGAGAAATTTCTTAGAACAAAGATCCCTAAAGAATATGCTAAGCTCGGTCAATGGATCCCAAACTCCCTGCGGTAAGAATTCCCGAAATGCAATCGAAATTAACCTCTCCATGAATACGTGGCAGTCGTGGCTCTTCATACCCGTCAGTTTGTTCTCCTTCGGATTGACGCATATTCTCAGATTTGACACATATTCGTCTGAAACTTTTAGACCCTGGATCCACCGACAAAGTCTCACTTTGTCCTCCTTGTCCAGTGATAAAATTGACTTCGGCGGAAACTATTTCCCATTCTCCTCTATCAAATGCACTGCAGGGCATTTGCATATTTCTTGTAAGTCCAACCTGGCCTTGGGATTGTCTTTCGTTTTTCTCTTTACGTCCATCACAATATCAATTATGTTATCAAACACATTCTTCTCAATATGCATAACATCAAGATTATGTCTAATCAGATTGGTACTCCAATATTGCAGGTCCCAGAATATGCTCCTCTTCGTCCAGTTATGATCTCGACCAAATCCATCACACTTGTACCCCGTTGTAGGATCTTCGATAGCACTTGAAAAATCTCTGACCTCCTCCAATATTGTGTCTCCGTACCACCTTGGCAGTGGGTCACCCTTCTCCACAATGCCGGCACAGAACGCATTCTTGTTCCTTCTGAATGGATGATCTTTCGACAGAAATTGTCGATGACAATCAAAGAAGTACGATTTTTCTTCGTGTTTCAAACGGAAAGCCTTTGTACGGTCCATGCAATATGGACACGAAAGACGGCCATGAGTGCTCCATCCAGATAACATTCCATAGGCCGAAAAGTCGTTGATGGTCCACATAAGGGTTGCCCTCATCTAAAATTTTTGCTTCCTGGAAACATCATACGTGTTGGCGTCTACTTCCCATAACTGATTCAACTCATCTATCAACGGCTATAAGTACACATCAATGTTCCTCTTGGGATTGTTCG
This sequence comes from Iris pallida, assembly GCA_029216955.1. Lineage (NCBI taxonomy): Eukaryota > Viridiplantae > Streptophyta > Magnoliopsida > Asparagales > Iridaceae > Iris > Iris pallida. Next base: position 21,828 of record JANAVB010044201.1, on the reverse strand, counting down.
GACCAGGAATGATAATGGTTAGAAACATGTACTGAGTCTTATTGCACATCCAAGACGGTAGGTTGTATGGAGTGACAATCACAGGCCAACACGAATACTAGGATCCCGAAAGACCAAAATGAGTGAAACCGTTAGAAGATAGCCCCAACCTTACATTATGCGGATCTGAAGAAAAATTAGGATACACTCGATCAAAGTTATTCCATGCTTCTCCATCGGATGGGTGATCCAACACTCCCTCAATCTGTTCTCGTCTGTGCCAACTTATATTTTTGGCAGTCTCTTTCACCATAAATAATCTCTGCAACCGCGGCGTTAAAGGCAAGTAGTGCATTGAATCGGTCGACCTTCTTGTACCGGTAGACCTCCATGTACTAGTTACCTTATCGCGATCAGCACCACAAAATCTGCACACATCTACACCCTTATCGTCTTTGTAGTACAGCATGCACCCGTTGCTACAAGAATTGATTTTCTCGTATCCCATCCAGAGCGATCTCACCATTCTCTTAGACCGGTAGAAGTCTTTAGATAACTTAGCACCCGCTGGCAAGATCTCTATAAACAACTCCATCACTCGATTGTAGCATACTTATGACATGTTAAAATCTGACTTAATGATCAACAATCTTGTAACCACCTCCAATGGCGAATGATCCTCACAACCAGGATACAGTGGAGTCCTTGCATTTTCTAAAAACTCCATGAACTTTGCAGCATCGACATTCGGTGCCTCCTTAGCTACATCATGATTATCCGAAACGAAACTAGGCCCCGCAGCGTCGAAAACTATGTTTACGCATCCGTCATCGTATGCATGATTATTTGAAACGAAAATAGGCCCCGTATGCATATACGGCTCCATATAAGGCTCTGGCTCTGATGCTGAAGACACAAGTTCTCCGTGTGTGGTCCACTGATAGTAATTAGACGTGAAATCCCTCGAGTATAAATGATATGTCACTTCCACTTCTGGATGATATTTTACGTTACGACATTTCACACACGGACACTTAATTTTGGTGCCGTCCATGTACTGAGGGAACGCCTTGGCAAACTGCATGAACTGCTCTACTCCCGCTATGTATTCATCCCATACACCACACATGTTATCAGGACGACGATTGTATATCCATGAACGACACTGCAAGTAGTAATTCATATCCATTTGGAAATAATTCTGCAAAGATGGACACACATTATCCAATAGTACAAGTTCGTATATTATATCTTATTATCTTAGTGATATTTACCTTATCTAATCCAAGGCCCTTATCTATTTGTACACAACCCAGACATAGACTGAACTGAACTATAGTTCAGTTGATGCTTAAGAGTATGCACTGCACCAATGAAATAAACTCTGTAGATATTCAGTGACTGAATCTTGTACAACAAGTAGGCTGAGGACTATGCAACCTACAGTACATGTACAATTGTACAGTTTCTGAATTGCGATTGTGTGTACCCCTGTGCACACAACTCAACCTCTGTACACTCCCTCTAGCTATTATAACACACACACACACACAACTAAGCACTCATACAACACATATTAAAAACACACTCATGTATCAAGCTATGATACACTTCAATAAATACACACACTCACACTTATATATACTAGCACAACACTAAGGTGTATATATGCATATATACACACATCAATACTAACGTGGATTGTGCACAATACTACACTAGTAGCCATACTCCTCTACACACATAAACCTATCTATCTATATATGTATACACTATTATATATAAGCACACACTACATATGTTAATGCATAGGATACACATATACAATATTGACACATTCACTTCATTTCCAATACCAATTGGTATCAATGAAACACAACATATTCTCAATAGGATACCAACTATAGGTAAATCGATCTCCAAATGACAATCACCAATTGAAATCACACAATGCCCAAGTGCACAACACAATTTTATGACATTTCACCGAATACTTGGTCTGCACTAGAGATATACACAAGCTTCTCCCTATGATACATGTTGGATACTCTCAATACACTATGATACTACCCTCAATAACACATAAAAGACATTATAATTATAATTTATAATATAAAATACATATATAAATATTAGACCTAGCATAAGTGTCATCGTATAAATATATAAAATACAGTGAATGTTTCATCGTGTCCGCGTGTCATAATGTTAGTAATAGTGTCTGTGTCAGTGTCGTGTCAGAGCAGTATTAGTGTCCAAAATTTGGGAATTTAGGGTTTAGGGTTTACCTGAGAGGGATGAGGGGTCGTCGGCGGGGGAGAGGGGGGTCGACGGCGTGGAGAGAGAGGGGGGTCGGTCGTCGACTGAGAGATAGAGAGCGAGGGAGTTGGTCGTCAGTGGGGGGTCGTCGAGCACGAAAGAAGGAGTCGACGGCGGGAAAACCTAATTTCACTGGTGGTCGTCGAGAGAGGTCGAGAGAGAGAATTTACGAAATGGGGGGAAAAGAAATTTTGTTCTGACCTAAGTTAAAATATTAGCGACGTAACATAGATACGTCGCTAAAAAAAGCATACGACGACGTGGTTTATATTACGTCGTTAAATGCCGCCATATTAGCGACGAACAATGACGTTTAGTGTCGAATTTTTTCCAAAACTAAGTTTTCGTCGCTAAGCGTCGGTGTACGTTGCTAAGTTAAAATATTAGCGACGTATAAGAACGGAATTGCTAATTCCGTCGCTAATATAAGTTATTTTGGTAGTTAACTCCCTGGACGTCAGCATCAGCACCCGGGGTTAGGATTCATGACTCAGGGGTACTGCATCATTCGATAGTGCCAATACTTCATCTGTAATATAGGCCTCAATGGTAGCGTCCAAGGATGGCAGTAGGGTGTATATAATGTAGAAAGCTAGGACACAACTGAGGGAGTGTAGGAGGGCCAATAGGAAATATCTGAAATTCGGGGACGCGTATTATAGGATGGGTTCTTGTGCTCGATACCATCCAGCAAGCATGCTAGCACAAGATTTACGAGCATTGCCCATAACAGTAGCAGTACCATTTAGAGGACCGACAATAATAGTTCGGCCATTGGAGCAACGTCCTTTACCGACTCAACCTTAGATGTTCCAGCAACAATGGTCGCAATAGTATGGCTAAGCTCAGAGATAGAAACAAACCAGTCAATAACAAAAAAAAGCCTAGTACTTAATGGATTTGAGTTCGAGGCATTTCTAAATAAGCTGAATGTACTTAATGGTAATATACTCGTAGGAGTTTCTAGAGTATGCATAACGTGTCCAATCACAGTATGCAAATATAGGCTACCTGCTAGATTAATTCCCTATAGGTTTTGATGTTATCCTATGCATGTACTAGTTGAGAAATAGTCATGCGACGATCAACTATTGTGATAGACGAGTTATATTCTGCATTTTAGGTGAGAAGGAGGTCATCTTCGCCCGAGGAGAGGAGGATCACTCCAAAGGTAGGTTGGTAGTAGCAGTTGTAGTGGAAGAGCATATTCCCATAGTGGCCGAGGAGTTCCTCGACGTCTTTCCAAATGAACTTCAACCATGCTACTAGCTAGAGATGCCGAATTTTGCACTGAGTTGATAACAAGAACTTCTTGTCACGACCCGCACCCGGATATACGAATACGAATACGTGGGCCATGCCCAGTCTACGCCGCAGTATCGGCGGTAGAACGATGTCTATTACCCAATAATTATACACTACATCTAGAAGGTCCATGAACTACAAATGTACTCAATCACAACCCAACATCTAAAGAAGATAAGACAGGAAAGATAACTAAGGCACAAGAACAATAGAAACTACTAGAAGGAATCATAAGACAGGAAAATAAAGGAGGAAAAACAAGACCAACTAAGGATAACTACCAGGCAACTCACATAGGGGATAGTGAGATCCACCTCAGCTAGCAACATCATGAAGTCCAATAATGGTATAACAACTCCTAAAATATTATCAACGGTATCCTGTCAGAAAAATGAGCAAGTACAAACACTAACAGTAGTTCCATATGAATTGACAAATTCTATAAAAGACAGTATAATAAAATACAAGACAAAGATATAGGACGCTTGGGAACCATTCGAAAGTCGAGTTACAACCCTTAAACCAAACAAGGACTGCGGTTGTAACCCTTCTCCCGAGCAGAACTTAGTCTCCCATCAAGGTACAATGTAAGGGCATGTAGAATATGTGAGTAACTGTATATCATAGCATGGTGAGAAAGTACTGAATGTAGAACAGAGCAGGATATAAGATAAGATAAAGTAAATATAAAATGTGTCTTGAATTATTAGAGCGTTATGTGATCGGCTTGGGATAAGTGACAGGACATGCTATCCACTTGGCCCGACAATCCACGGTGACCTCAACGAAAAGTCATGCCGGCCAACCTGGATAACGAGCATAAGGTAAATAGGATCTCGCTACACCCTACGTGAGGTGAGAGTGGCGCGAGCACAAGAATATATTGACAGGGTGGCTTTGATCATATAACCCCTAATAATTCTCCATCTCCGAATAGTATAATGGACCTGGACATGACGCATCATGATACGGGATTTCCTAAGAGGATAGCTACTCCCTCTCAGGAATCGATGTCTATACAAGTACAGGGAACAAGACAGGAAATGTACATATATACCAAGAAAATCTAGGAACAACATCTCATGTCATGATCCAACGTATACTAGTCCGTGAACCATCGTGACTGAAAATCGAGTAAGACACTACAACTGAATCAGATATAGCAGATATCAAGACAATGAAAACTATCAGTGAATATACTCGCATGCGGTTCTGAGCTGTCAAATGGGGTCGATGCTCAGAGTATTGCCACAGACCTAAAGATAAGATACATATAAGCTAATTAGGGTTCAACAGTGTTAGGCTTGATTCTATAGTATAAGCTACGTAATCTAGGTCAGTCTCAGTCAACTAAGTCAAACTAGGTCACATTGAGTCACACTAGGTCAAACTAGGTCACAGGAAGTCAAACCAAGTCAACTAGGTCGAACTAGGTCAAAGGTTGACTTACAATTGTCTTTTGGTCAACTGGTCAACTCTGGTCAACTTCTAGACATTTCTAGGCCAAGTGTTGACTGATAGTTGACTTTTGGTCAAAGCAGTCAAACTTGGTCAACCGAGGTCAAAACTAGCCTAAACATACTATTCCTAAACATTACCAACCAAGATACAATATATCTTGGTCAAACAGGATCAACTCTAATCTAAGAATTAAAATATCAAGTTGTACCTCGTTATTTGTACATCGAAACCTACGACACGTAAATCGAGATAAGATAATCAACAGTAAGGTTAATAATCTTATCACAGTGATCCACATGATCAACTTGCCAATTTCAGCGATGTGAGATCACTGGAATCGACTGATCTCAGTTTCGTTGTACTAATTTCGAAATACGAACTAAATAAGAATTAATTATAAATAAATGTAGTACACAGAGAAATATCTACAAATATTCTCGGATGATAAAACAAACATCACCAACGTATCCAGAATGGTCAAATCAGCTATGATAGCCTATCCATAAGTCCAATTTGGACACAGGGGCAAAAAGATAATTTCGGGTCAAAACGGTATCCGTGTCGAACCCGCTTGCACCGAAAAACGTGCAAAAAAACTAGTCTACTAAACTTAACAAATTATATGTCCACGAATCCAGAATGACGATACGAATCCAACGGTATATCCAGAATTGGATTCCGTTGACCCGATCTCAAATTGGTCCGTTGACCCGGATATTGGAATTCCAATTTGCACGAAAAAGCGTGTCAGAGCCAATGTCCTCAAAACTCAACAAATTATATGTCAACGAGTCTAGAATGACGATACAAAACCAACGGTATATCCAAAATTGGATTCCGATGAGTCGATCTCAAAATGACCCGTTGATCCGGATATTGGTATCCGACTTGCACCGAAATGCGTGCCGGAACCAATGTCCACAAAAACCTAGCAAATTATATGGCAACGAGTCCAGAATAACGATATGAACTCAAGGTATATCCAAAATTGGATTCCATTGAGCCGGCATCAAAAAGTCCCGTTGATCCGGACTGTGGGGCCCGCTTTGCACCGAAATGTGTGCCAGGGCCCACGTCCTCCAAATCTAACAAACTTTATATGAAAACGTGCCAAAACGATGCCACGAGTCTACTGGTAGTGTCAGAAATTGAATCCGGAGTCCTGGGTTCAAAAATAAAATTTTACAAGTTAGAAATTAGGAATTCGGACGGCCAACTTTGGCATCGAATTCAACCAACCAAACGTGCTCACAATGAAACGAAACTGAAACGGCAGGAAGAGGTTTATACCAACTATGCACAGGAACTAGTGGCACACCAGACGGAGCTACGACGGCGGAGTTACGAGCTGACGAATTCGGCTCCACAAAACTATCCAGAAATAGTTCAAATTAAAACGTCAACTTGGTGGCCGGTTTTGATTTAGCAAACGATAAAATTAACCGACAAAAATTGAGGGGAGTGAAGATGGATATACCGAGATTGTGACGGAACGAAGAAATCGCCGATCCAACGGTCGGATTTCTTGAAAAATACGGACGAAATTGCTGCGACGGAATGCCATTTTCGGATCCATTCCGAGCTCGCGCCGACGGAAACCTGTGCCAGACGCACGAAACGCCTAGACGGCGCATCCCGGAGGACGGTGGCCGCCATGGAAAGGTGTGCCCGGGTCGCCGGAGTGCTCGTCGGCGATGGTCGACCACGCAGCGGCCGTACGGCGGCGCGGTGGCGCACAACGACGGCCCGCGCACGCGTGCACTGCTGCTGCGGTTGCAACTGCTGCTGCTGTGTTTGATGGCTGCGCTGCCTCGTACGGCGGAGGCTGGCTAGCGGCGGCGGTGCGGCCAGTAGTATGGACGACGCTGGCGGTTGATGGTGATGGTGTTGGAGAGATGGTGGTGGAGTGGTTGTGGTGGTGATGTTGTGATGGTTTAGTGGTGATGATGATGGAGATGAAGAATGGAGAAGGAGGAGGAGGAGTCGGCCATGGGAGGTGGTTGTCGGCCGGCCATGGGGGAAGGAGGAGAGTAAGGGTGGCGGAGATGGTAGTGAAGTGGTGATGGTGGTGGAGCTCGTGAAGAACAAGAAGAAGAAAAAGAAGAAGAAGGGAAAAATGAATGAAATGAAGAAGGAGAAGGAAAAGGAGTGTGAAGAAGAAGAAGAGAATGAGGGGTATTTGTATGTCGGCTGAGAGAGAGAGGGTGTGAGGGTGTGTGTGCGTTGACTAAGGAGAGAGAGAGAAGATTAATATATTATATATGTATATATATATACATATATAAAAGAGAGAGAAATAGAGATATTATTAGAGAGAGAGGAGAGAGAGAAAGTTAAGAGAGAGTGGAGGGTAGTGGTCGGCTGCTAGGAGGGCTTGTGTGTGATAGTGATGGGTGAGGTGGAGTGTTTGTGTGGTGAGAGAGAGAGAGGGAGATTCAAATATATGTATATATTATATGTATATATATGTGTATGTATATACATGGAGAGAGAAATAGATATTTTGAGTAGGAAAGAAGGCAAATACAATAGTGGTGTGTATGGGCAGTCATGATAGGGCATACACCAAATTGGGTTGGATATTGGGTCAAGTTTGGACAAGCTTGGGGCCAAGATTTAATTAAAATAATAAATTTAAACTATTAAAAATCATGGACGAAATGGGAGTACAAGGAAATCAATTCGATGGCACGCAAGTGGCACGTGCACAGTAGGCTCAAAACAGGCCAAAACCATATATTGGTTCGATTTGATTGGACTGATGTCGGGCCCGGAAATTAAGTTGGAAGTTAAGTCACAAATTACGACAGACGATAAATTGGTCTAAATTGACCCGAAGTTGCGCGAATCAAATGGAGCACAAGGGAACAAGTTCGAGTGGGACACGAAATATCAACATGAAGATAATCTCGTCTTCTACGAACTTTAAGAAGGAAGTTTCCAGAGACTGGCATCCCTGATGCTCTAGAATTCCAAGTCACGGTAAAGAGCATTTAATGATCAAAATTAATTAAATAAAATGAATTATCAAGAATAAATTATTTAGGAAATTCGAAAATAAATTCCGAAAATTCAGGGGGCTTACACTTCTCTAGTTTCCAACATAGTCTACATGATTTTTAGTTCGAGTTAGACAAGTTGTACCAGCATATAGAGGAGTTAAAGGTCGAGAAATTCATTAGACCTAGTGGATCACCTTGGAGAGCACCAGTGGTATTGGTGAACAAGAAGGATGGTTCTTTGCATTTATGCATTGATTACAAATAATTAAACACATGACTGTTAAGAAAAAATATCCTTTGCCTATGATTGATGACTTAGTCGATCAGTTGAGTGAATCTAGGTTTCTCTTCAAGATAGATCTCCGATCTGGGTATCATCAGGTGAGAGTCCGAAAGAAAGACATACCCAAGACAATATTCAGATCATCGTATGGACATTAAGAGTTTCTAGTGATGTCATTTGGGCTAACCAATGCTCCGACAATATTTACGGATTTGATGAACCACATCTTTATGCCTCATTTGAAATAGTTCATAGTAGTGTTCATCGACGATATCCTCGTTTATTCCAGCAGTGAGGTAGAGCATGAGGAGCATTCCGGAGGGTGTTACAAATTTTGATAGAGAACCAGTTGTATGTCAAGCTTAGCAAGTGCAAGTACAAGTACAAATGCAAGTTCTGATTTGATCTCATTTCATTTTCTGGGCATATTATCTCCAGAGTAGGGAGTATCAGTTGATTCGAGGAACACTGAGACTGTGGAGAGTTGGCCAAGTTCAAGGATAGTATAGGATGTGCATAGTTTCCTAGAATTAACAAGATATTATTGGAGGTTTGTAGCATACTTAGCTAGGATATCAACACCTTTGGTGTGTTTCATTTTGTGTTTGATTGGTCAAGGAAGTGTTAGGCTTTATTCGAGGAGTTGAAGAAAACTAAGCATGTTAAGGAAATATAAAGCATCATCTAGGGGTGAGCATTATTCGGTTTTGGACAAAAAATTGAACCGAACCGAACCGAATAAAGAATTCGGTTCGATTTTGAAAAAATTCGATTCGGATTCGGTTTTGAAAAAACTAAATTTTCTTATTCGGTTTCGGTTTTGAGATTCGGTTTCGGTCCAAAACCGAAAACCGAAAACCGAATAAGAAAATTTAGTTTATATATATATATGTGTGTGTGTGTGTGTGTGTGTGTGTGTGTGTGTGTGTGTGTGTGTGTGTGTGTTGTAGAAACGTGGAAAATAATAAAGAAAGAGCCATACGGCCAGGAACCCCATGCGGTTCAGAAAGCCCATGCGGCTCAGAGGACCCATGCGGTTCAACGCGTTTATGCGGCTCTGTGATCCCCATGCGGCTCAGAGAGGTGCCACGTAGCATACAAGAAACTCTTCCCCTACTGCATTAATTGTCTTGACGGCTGACAGCTCTGACAATATGACAGCCCTGACACAAAGATGTAATTATGACTCTGTCATAATGACAGACTCCTAGGAAAACGAAGGTAATTCTCTGACATAATCCTCCGAGATCCAGAAAATGCCACGCAGCCTAGGCACGTGGACAGTTATATGCGGCTCGAGCGGAGACTCCTCATGCGGTTCATGCCGAAGTTGCCCTATGCGGCCCAGATCGAAACAGCCCTATGCGGCTCAAGAAGACGCTTCCCCCATGCGGCTCACGAGGATCATCTCCATGCGACTCACGAAGGGGTTACCCGTTATGCGGCCACCTACGTCCATGCGGTCCAGATCATCATGTGATTCGAAGGTTCGGGGGCCACTCCCCAGCAGCCTTGACACGTGGCCAAGTTTATACGGCTCAATCCTCATGCGGCTCAGATCCTTCAGTGGCTCCCAGGACACGTGTCATAAAGCCAATCAATTTCCCAGATTTACTGCAATCAAAGATTGGGTCAAATCCCAATAATCTGGGACACGTGGCAGAAGAATAAATTATACTTATTCATTTAGATTCTCAGACATCAGCAGATCATCATAAGGAAGATTTATTCCAATCAGCATTAATTACTGAGAGGATTTGGCACAATCTATATCAATGGCCCAGATCCATTACACTCAAAATTAATGGCCCAGATTGATCCATCAACAGGCCGCCGCCACTTTAAGGGACAATCATTATAAACCCTAATGAGAGCATTCCCTTCTTATAAATAGCAAGGTGCCATTCCCTTGCAAAGAGGACCCTTTTTCGAGATCAGAGAGCACCAGAATACTTGGAAAGAAGAAGCAGAGAGAGAGCAAAGAGAGCATTTCTTCCAACGCCAAGCAATCTTCTGGAGCCAAGGCTGTATACCGATCGTCCAAGGAGTAAGGCAGAGCTGTCGTCGCTTTCCCGAGCCTCTATCGTCACCCTCCAGAATCTAAAATAAACAGTTGTACTTAGACTGTTGTACCTAGGTTTTCGTCCCTAGGCTTTCTTTATACAAGCGAGTTTGTAACGTGAAGTAAAAGTCCGGTCCTACGATAATTGTTCTGTTCTTTTATATTTTATGGCAAACACAATGGCGACTCTGCTGGGGACAAACTTCTCCACGGCTGAGGAGTTGGTGATGCAATCGGATGCAGCCAAGCTTGGCTCCACGCAACAGAAGATGGTCGTCCGTTTCGACCAACAGGCGTTTGAAGAGATGCTCTCTGAAGGAAGTGCCGGCCCGATCCAGAAGCGAACCCGCACAAAGAAAGCTAGCTGCGAGTGGAGGCCAAAATCATTTGCTCCTCCACAAGCTCTGGATGGGGTCCTCTCTGCTACCCAAGACGGCGAAGGCGATTCTCATACGGCTCCACTTCGAGCCGTAGAGCACTCTGCTGTCCCCAAGTCCGGCAAAGGAAAACACTACGATGCTGGACTTGCAGGGACAAAGAGTGATTCTATGCCCCCCAAGAAGAAGCCGAACACTCCTGTGGCCAAATTTGCCAACCACATGTAGGAGGCTCATGCGGCCAGATCATCCAGCCGCAAGAAGAAAACTCATGCGGCTGAGACTCCCAGCCGCATGAAAAAAACCTATGCGGCTACGTCTGCCAGCCGCATGAAGACTACTGATGACAGCCGCATGACGCCTATTCCATACGGCTCTGTCTTCGATCGCCTCTCTTATGGTCCTGATCTCTTGTGCTCCCAAGAAAATATGTCTGACTCTCTCCAGTATCACCTAGACTCTTTCTACTATGTGCCCTTATACACTAGAGCGAAGAAGTCTAAGGCAGCGCGAGCCTGGCGAGTTCGGTCCGCTGATCTGATCTCTGATCATCTGAGCATCCCGCATACTGTTATGCGGGCCTCGGATGGGAAGTTATACAAAACCACTCGAGTCCAGCCCCCGATGGCAGATGGACAGAGAGGTTCGTAGAAGTCTCCCAAAATCCTGGGAGCAAACATGGTCGGTCCAGACCCATCTGACTTGCGTGAAGCCATCCTCCACAAACGCAAGGAAAGAGAAGATGCAACGGGGTGCAAAGAGTCCTCCCACTGACGTCACTGTACCTAAGTCATCGTCAACTACTGCTGTAATAACATGACGATGCGAGAAGACCGGCAGTCCGTCTTTCAAAGACTGTAACAGCCATCTTCAGAAGATGAGGCACTTCCCGTCGTCTCCTGCAACGCTGCTCGAAAAGTTTCCGCCGATGGGAAAGGGAAGAAGACCAGCGCTCCTAGCCCGAAGATATCAACCACTATGAATAAGAGACTGCCGTCTAAGCGGGTGCCCGCCACCGGAGTTTTCCAAGGTACCCGTTCCAAGACGAAATCTGCTACAGTAGGAGATTCATCATCCACACCACTGGGGGTTGCTGGAATTGGGGGTAGCACTCCTCCAAACCTCCACGACAATCCAATATTCAAAGAAGGCGATCCGGGGGAGACAACTCTCCCATCAGATACAGCAAACCCCGACGTCCCCGAGGACGTCCACAACTCCCAAGACGAGGCGAATTCAGAGACTGGGGTACTGTTCCTTTCGAGTCTGAACCAGACGAGAACATACCCATATACCCCGATGACTTCTCACTACAGGGGTATGATTCGGAGGGCGCTTCCTCCACCGCTCCGTCCATCTCTCCTCATGTGAAGACGGTATTCATGACAGACAGCAGCCAAGGTGGTTCCAGCGATCGCCAACGCATCGACACGCTCGAAGCCATCTTGCTTGCCTTGGTCAAGTCTGTGGACGAGATCAAAGCGGCCCTTCCAACTCTGCAAGGAGGGACGCCTGGCCAAACGAGCGCGGGACCTGCGGTCAATGCGAACTCGAATTCGGCGGCACCGAACCCGGGCAACGATCCTCCTGAAACAACGGCCCCCACCGTCATAGACGAAGCCCGCGAAGCAAGAAGAGAGATCCAAGAGCTCCGAGCCATGTTTCACGCTCGAGAAAATTCCCAAGACCTCAGAATACGGCAACCATACCCTGCTGCCTGGAGGGATGTTCCATTCCCACCAAGATATAAGTCGTTCAATATCAATCCTTATGATGGCAAGACCTCAGCAAGTCGGTATATCACCTACTTCAAGGTTACCACCGACCATCTGCCACATGATGATGCCATTCTCACACGATTATTCATCGGGGCACTGGAAGAGGTCGCCTTCGACTGGTATCGCAACCTGCCAGACAACTACATCCACTCTTTCGCCGGCATCAAGCGCATGTTCTTGGAGAGATTCTATGAAGTAGGGCAGGACATCACAATGTCCACCCTCATGGACGTCGTTCAAGGGGAGAAAGAGCTCACGAGAAACTATATCGAGCAGTTTCGCCAAACCGCAATGAAGCTGCCATCGGGAAATCCTGACTCCTCCTTGATCGAAATTTGCCAAAAGAGATTGCTCCCAACAATCAGTCTCTGGATGGGCGAAAGTCAATTCAAGGACTGGAAGACGTTCATCATCAGCGCCACAAGCGCCGAAGAACGGTTGAAGAAGGCTCGCCAATTAGGATTGCACATCTCGGACGGAGAGAACAAGGGCAAGCGTCCCAACAACAACAATGGGGGTAGCCCCTCCAACAATCGGGACAGTAGGGGTAAGCAGGCTATGGTGGCCGATACAGCACAAAAACCTGAGCCGAAGCCGGCAGACAAACAATGGCCGCAAATCACTTACTCCTTCGAAGACGGTCACGTCAAGCCCATCTTGGACATGCTCATACAAGGAGACAGAATTCAGCTCCCTCCACCAAGAAGGGAACTGCGGCCGACAGAGATGGAGAACCTAAAGTACTGCCATTACCACCGCTACGTCCACCATGCTACACACGACTGCTACCAGCTGAAACGGTACATCCAAAACCTCATCGATTTGAACGCTCTGGCCATCGATTTCGAAGAGGTAACCATGGCAGCCAACATGGTGTCGGTACAATTCGGCAGCTTCCTTCCGACGAAAACTCAAGACGGTGTGGTCCCCATCCCTCTAGAGACAATGGAGATTGCTAATCTTCCACTTCCCCGAGATCAGGCTGCTGGTCTAGTCCCTCTCACCACATCACGAAGGGAGGTCATGTGGGTCCATCCAGACTTGGTATTAAAAGTGACTCAGCCCACAGCATCTTCCATTTGCAAGAAGAAGAGTAGAAAAGTCAGGTCCTGCCGCACAATCTCGACAGATATCGAAGAAGCTACAGCCGTAGTCACACGGTCTGGGGCACAATCCCAATCTGCGGCTGACAACTCGGCTGAAGATCATCAGTCCGCTACGATCGACGCTCCGGGACCGGTTCAGCCTCCGACGACCGATAAGCCTAGGACGAAGGAGACTCGCTTTGACAAATCCCTCCGAAAAGAGGCAGCACAAGGGCTGGAGAAGCCCTACAACTTCGACATCTTGGCACAATTGGCCAATACACCGGCCAAGTTGTGATTATACGAGCTCCTGAGACTCTCCAAGGATGTTCGTGCGGCTTTGAGCGATGCACTCCAAAATGACGACGCATACCTGGCTCAGGTCAACCTCACGGGAGAAAACCCGCCTGCAGATCTCCAAGACAGCGCCTGCACGGGAGCGATGCCCAATATTGTCTTCACTCCGCAGGACATGCTCATCAAAACCAACCTGCATGATCGCCCGCTATACTACATTGGATACATTGGCGACGTAAAGGTGGATCGGATGCACATTGATCCTGGCTCTTCCATAAGCATCATCCCGAAAGGTCTGCTACATCATCTCCGCATTCCAATGCATCGTCTGACGCCTACAAGCACCGCCATCAGCAGTTTTAATTCGGACAGGAGCCACCTAATTGGGAAGATTCGTCTGAAGTGTCAAATTGGCGATCTCCAATCCGAAGTCACCTGCTACATTATAGATGCAGATACTTCTTACAACATCCTCTTGGGACGCCCGTGGATACACGACTATATGATCGTGCCTTCCACACTGCACCAATGCTTCAAGTATGTCGATAAATACGGCTTCGTGAGGACGGAATTTGCTGATATCGATCCCTTCAAAGGGGTCGAATCCTACTACTCAGACTCCTGTCAGTACGAACAGTCGAAGAAGCATCTTGGTGAAGGAGATGTGCAAGCTCGTACCGAGACAGCCACAGGATCAGAAGAACCTCTGACGATCCACCTCCAAGCTCGCAAACCTGGCAAGTCTGCACCCCTTACTGCCACTCTGCGTAAGGACGCAATCAGCCTCTCGGCACAAGAAGAGCAAATGATAATCCGGCTGCCAAGGTCCGACCAAGTGCCAAGACCCACAACGGAGCCACTGACAATTAGGCTGCCGAGAGCCGGCCAGTCGTAAACGGAGAAGCTCAATCCCTCCGACAAGCCAATGACAATATGCCTTCCCAAGAAGGGTCGTCACCCCGATACAAGGCCTGGAACTTCTAGCGAGCCAACCACTCTCCGCCCCACATCAAGTACCAAACTGGGGGTCGCTAGTCTGCCAATAACTCCACGCTCTGCTTCATCAGCTGAACCTCTGACGATCAAGCTGCCCAGGTCATCCTCTCAGTCTTCATTTACGCAGGGGATAGCCGAAGAGGAACCGAAGCTAGCCAAGTACGTGGCTGCCCACACTGATGTTTCCTCCATAGATGATGTAATCTTCCTAGAAAAGATACCTTACTTCATCAATAAAGGGCTATCTTTGAACTACCTCGAGCTCAATAAGCTATGTACAATGTATGCTTTGGAACACGGTATAGGCACTCACCTACACACACAGGTGACAAATATGTACACCGCAATCTAGCTTACTCCAGTAGAAGATGCTTACCGTATAATCGAGGGAGGGGACCATCCAATCATCTTCGGCCGGAAGGACGATCCGCACCCCTTCACCATAGAAGAAGTCGACCTTGGATCAGATGCCGGAAGACTGCCTCTGTACCTTTATAGTCCACAATCCAAATATCTCATGCAGAAACAAGGGTATGATCTGGAGACGACGCCAGGCTTGAACTATGGTACTGGACGACGATTACCTTTGAAACCACCGGTCCCGACCGGCAAACTACGGGACTACTATAGCAAGACTCGATGTGGATTAGGGTATGTAACACCCACCACGACCCCTGAGAGTTCAGATGAAGAATGTGACTGGCAGTCACATTCGATCGGGTCACCAATTTCTGACTCAGATACCAGCATCGGAGACATATTCAGACAAGTCCTGTCATTCAACATGGCATTCGCCGACGCTTATGAAGAAGACGAAGACATCCCTGAAATCCTCGAGCTAGAGCCGTAGGCCCAACAGTTGGATGCACAATGGGAAAAGCGGTTCGAACTGAGAGAACCTCCTACTGAGGATGAGGTTATACAGGTCGACCTCGGCAGCGAATCTTCTCCAAAACCAATCTTCGTCAGTAAAAGCCTAACAGACGAAGAGCGAGAGTCGCTGCTAGAACTTGTCAAAGAATATATTGATGTGTTCGCCTGGAGCTATGAAGACATGCCGGGGTTAGATCCCGACATTGCTCTTCACAAACTCAACATTCGGCCGGACGCAAAGCCAGTCAAGCAACAACAGCGACGCTTCCGCCCAGGCATCATGGATGCGGTCGAAGCCGAAGTCAACAAACTAATAGCCAGCGGCTTCATTCGTGAGGAGCAACATCCTGACTGGGTTGCCAATATAGTACTCGTCCTCAAGAAGAATGGAAAGATTTGAATCTGCATCGACTTCCGCAATCTGAACGAGGCATGCCACAAAGATGAATTCCCCCTTCCTATCACAGACATCATGATCGATAATACTTGCGGCTTCGAACGTATGTCATTTATGGATGGCTTCTTGGGGTACAACCAAATCAAGATGTCTTCCGACGACGAAAAGCATAAATCGTTCCGAACACCCATTGGCACATACTGTTACACAGTCATGCCTTTCGGTCTGAAGAATGTCGGTGCCACATATCAAAGAGCCATGAGTATCATCTTCAGAGACCACTTACGCAAGACGGTGGAGTGCTATATTGATGACATCGCCGTCAAGAGTCGCTGTAAGGGAGACCACCTACAGGATCTTAGGACGGTATTCGACCTGATGCGAGCGCACAATTTAAAAATGAATCCCACAAAATCCTTCCTGGGCGTGTCCAGCGGGAAGTTCTTAGGCTTCATCATCACCGCCCAGGGTATCCATGTAGACCCTAAGAAGACAAAGGCAATCATGGAGATGGGTCCCCCGAGAAATCTCCGCGAACTCAGAGGCCTTCAAGGGAGGCTAGCTTACATCATGAGGTTCATTTCTAACCTCTCCGGGCGATGTCGACCATTCACCCACCTCATGAAGAAAGGCGTCTCGTTCGTATGGGACGAAGAATGTCAGCGGGCCTTCGACAGCATCAAAGAATATTTTTCGAACCCTCCAGTCCTGGTGGCCCCGGTTGTTGGAAAACCATTCCTGCTCTACGTACGAGCAATAGAGCATTCCCTCGGAGCCCTGTTAGCACAAAACAACGATACAGGCCATGAGCAAGCCATATATTACCTCAGTCGAATGATGATTGGGCCAGAGCACCGATACACCGCTGTAGAGAAGGAGTGCCTTGCCCTGGTGTTCGCCATTCAGAAGACGCGGCACTATGTCACTAGACAAACAATACATGTGATCTCACGAGTCAACTCTCTCAGGGTCCTCATGACTAAACCAGGGGCACTCAGCTCTCGCCTCGCTACATGGGCAATATTGTTGTCCCCTTATCATATGATATTCGTCCCGCAAAAGGCTGTCAAAGGTCAAGCCCTGGTAGACTTTTTGGCAGCCTACCCGGGTTTGGAGTCCTCCAGAATATATGAAGAGATCCCAGATGAGGTCGCCGACTCGCATGCAACCTCTCACGATGATATATGACGAATGTTCTTCGACGGCGCTTCGAGAACTGGACCCAAAGGCAACATCATCGTCGGAGTAGGGGTGGTGCTAGTCTCCCCTTCCGGATTGGTGATTAATCGCGCTTATTCTCTCACAGAACCCTGCTCTAACAATGTGGCCGAGTACAACTCTTTGGTCATTGGCCTCCAACTTACAAGGGAGCTGGGGGTAGAATATCTTGAAGCATACGGCGATTCTCAGTTAATCGTCAATCAGATCCGGGGCTCATACGAAGTCCGCCACGAAGACATGATCCCCTATCACCAAATAGCGATCGACATCATCTCGTCGTTTGAGGGGTTCTTCATCGAACACGTCCCCAGACTCCGAAATATCGAAGCCGATGCCTTAGCAGGTCTGGCCGCTTCCCTAGCAGTGCCAAATCATACTCATCAATCAGTAGAGGTGATAGGCCACGAACTGGTCTGTCCCAAGAACAACGTGCAATTCGTGGCGAGTTATCCCGCCCAGACGATCGATGATGTCCCAGATTGGAGACAACTATTCATTGACTTCGTCGTCTACAACATCCTGCCCGAGAACACAAAGGAAGCCACCTCCATCAGACGGCGTTCTCTCAGATTCTTCTACGATACAGAGACAAAAATGCTGTATCGGCGATCCTATGATGGATTATTGCTCCGGTGTCTGTCAAACGCAGAAGCCAAAGAAGTCGTACGAGAAGCTCATGACGGTGTTTGCAGGGCCCATCAGCCTGGCCCTAAATTGCAAGACCGTCTTCGCCGAATGGGCTACTACTGTCCCACGATGGTAGCATATGCGATAGACTATGCTAGAAAGTGCAAAACTTGCCAAGTCCACGCGGACTTCATCCACCAACCATCCGAATTTCTACATCCGACAGTGGCATCCTGGCCATTCGAAGCATGGGGGATGTATATCATTGGTCCAATCACTCCACCTTTCTCCCGAGGATATCGCTTTATACTCGCAATCACAGATTACTTCTCCAAATGGACGAAAGTTGTCCCACTCGCAGAAGTAAAAACTTCAAACGTGATCAGCTTCCTTAAGCATCACGTCATCTACCGCTTTGGACTGCCCCGGAGGATCATCCACGATAATGGTCCGCAGTTTGCAAGCCATGCCTTCTATCGGTTTTGCGATAAGCACCGTATTCAGAATATTGCTTCGACGCCATACAATCCGGCAGTAAACGGATTGGCAGAGGCATTCAACAAAACCATCATCAAGTTACTCAAGAAGTTCGTATCGTCCAACAAACGCGACTGGAACGAGAAGCTTGGTGAATGCTTATGGACGTACCGTACCACAGTCCGAACGGCCACAGGGAACACACCATTCTTCTTGGTGTACGGGAGTGAGGCAGTTCTCTCATTGGAGACTCAAATACCCTTACTCCGTGTCACCCTCACTTATCAATTGACGACGGATGATAACTATCGACGCTGGCTATAAGAGTTAGAGGTCTTAGACGAAAAGCGCCTCCTGGCTCAGCAAAGAATCGAGCTATACCAAGCACGCATATCTGGAGCCTTCAACAAGAAGGTCAAAATCAGAACATTCCAAGTGGGCGATCTCGTTTGGCAGTCCGTAGGCCGATGGTCATGACTCACAAGACCGTCGGCAAGTTCCAGCCAAAATGGGAAGGCTCATTTATTATCGAGGCTGTATTCTCCAACGGTGCTTACCGCCTCGCCAAGCAAAACGGAGACTTGCTCATGTTGCCCATCAACGGCAAGTTCCTGAAGAAATATTATGTCTAAACACATTTTCCAGATCATTGATTCATGTACCTGCTGGTGCCGCTGAACTCACATCCACAATATTTCAGATTATCGAGTCATGTACCTGATGGTGCCGCTGAACTCACAACCACTCTTTCCAGATCATGGAGTCATGTACCCGCTGGTGCCGCTAAACTTGTATCAACAAAATTCCATATTATCGAGTCATGTACCCGCTGGTACCGCTGAACTCCCATCTCAATATTCCAAATTATCGAGTCATGTACCTGCTGGTACCGCTGAACTCACATCTCAACATTCCAAGATTATCGAGTCATGTACCCGCTGGTACCTCTGAACTCATATTTCGGTCACTCTCTCAGATAGCAAGTCATGTATGATCATACCCTTGAACTTTCTGTCTGGAAGAGATCCTCCATCTTGATCCACTACCCGCACTCCCAGTGCACAAAAAGGGTAACCGATCCACAAATTTCCAAAACGGCCATGTCCTCATTACCTCTGAGTCGTTTCACTTTCGCCAAAAATAAATCACCCCCTTACATAGAACTTCCATGTCCTCATTACCTCTGAGTTGTTCTATGTACCCCCCGTCAAAGAAACCCTCATGCTCACCATATCCTCAGTACCTCTGAGTAAGTATGTTGGTTTCTTTTTAACTTGTTGTCCGTATCCAAAACCAGGGTACGTTAGGGGCAATGGGTCCACGCAAAATGTCTCAATAAGATGACTAGTACAAAGCAAAAGAGAGAAGCAAATATATTCCATTCATTCAGAAATCGGTTACATCCACACGACTACAAGCAAGTCAAAGAGGTTCTTCATACAGACAAGAAGAAAAGCGAAACAAAACAAAAACTACGGACAAAAGATAGACATCTACGAGAAGCCCCTTAATCCTAGTTGCAGAAGCGCGTATAACATTCCCTCAACCACCTCACATATGAAGGATGCAATTGAGGAAGATCCTCGTCCAGAATAGGAGAATCAGAATTCCCAGTGCTACCACCTTCAGCTTCGATACTTGGAGGGCTGCCATCCCCCTTAGGCGTCGGTTCTTATTTCATCACCTCCTCCTTAACAGAGGAAGACCCCTGGTTGATGACAGGAGGCTGCGGCTCCTCCGACACTGCAATATCAGCATTCGGTGGAGATACTGCAAGAACCAAAGACGAAGAAAATAAAAACAGTCAGAAGACATTCAGAAAGGTCCATGCGGCTCGTTTAAGGCAACTCTCATGCGCTCGGACGTGGGGTATACCCCATGCGGCTAAGTCATAAGACGTGTATGCGGACCATGTAGTTTAAGGAGTTCGCGTCAAAGGCTTGTGCACGAAGCAGGCAGCAATACAGGCCCTGTTAGGGTTTCAAAGTACTCAACCATCTACATAATCCTTACCTTCGATGGCAATGTGAACGTCAAGACGAACGGGGGCACGACAGTCGAGGACGAAGCCAATTTCTTACTCTTCGCCACAACTTTCTTCACAGCCTTAGAAGCCTTGGGTGCCATCGTTGTCTGATGATCAGAGGAAGAAAACAAGACAGAATCTGAGTCAAAAGAGTTTAAGAGAAGACGTCCAAATACCCTTCTATTTATAGACAAGGAGGACCACAGACTGACGTTTCGTACAACGTGATCGACTCTTCGGCTATCGAGCCAAACTTGCCAATTAAAGACTAAGCTTTCGGGACCCTGCTCCAAAAAGATTTGCACGCATGGCATAATGACGTGGCAAAGTGCCTATGCGGATTCAGATGGCTATGCGGCTAGGCCATCCATGCGGCTGAAACTTCCATGCGGCCAAGACATCTATGCGGCTAGGACCTCATATGCGGCTAGAGGAGCTTGAACATGGCCATGCTTCTTATTCAAAGTATTTTAATTTTGCAAATTGAAAACTTTGAAGGGGGTCTTGTAGAAGCATGAAAAATAATAAAAAAAGAGCCATGCGGCCAGAAAACCCCATGCGGTTCAGAAAGCCCATGCGGCTCAGAGGACCCATGCGGTTCAACGCGTTTATGCGGCTCTATGATCCCCATACGGCTCAGAGAGGTTCCACGTAGCATACAAGCAACTCTTCTTCTACTGCATTAATTGCCTTGACGGCTGACAACTCTGACAAGACGACAGCCCTGACACAAGATGTAATTATGACTCTGTCATAATGACAGACACCTAGGGAAACGAAGGAAAGTCTCTGACATAATCTCCGAGATCCAGAAAATGCCACGCAGCCTAGGCACGTGGACATCATATGCGGCTCGAGCGGAGACTCCTCATGCGGTTCATGCCGAAGTTGCCTATGCGGCCCGGATCAAAACAGCCCTATGCAGCTCAAGCAGACGCTTCCTCCATGCGGCTCACGAGGATCATCTCCATGCGACTCACGAAGGGGTTACCCGTTATGCGGCCACCTACGTCCATGCGATCCAGATTATCATGAGATTCGAAGGTTCGGGGGCCCTCTCCCAGCAGCCTTGACACGTGCCAAGTTTATGCGTCTCAATCCTCATACGGCTCAGATCCTTCATGGCTCCCAGGACACGTGTCATAAAGTCAATCATTTTTCAGATTTACTGCAATCAAAGATTGGGTCAAATCCCAATAATCTGGGACACGTGGCAGAAGAATGAATTAAACTTATTATTTAGATTCGCAGACATCAGCAGAT
>JANAVB010044200.1:0-22689 GCA_029216955.1 Iris pallida | reverse complement strand
CATTCTTGCAGAACATAATATTGTTCCTTCGACTCTTCATCAATGCTTCAAATATGTTGATGATAATGGAGAAGTTCAAAGGAAGTTGCAGATCTCTATCCATTCAGAGGAGTCAAAGCTTACTTCAGTGACTCTCGCATGTACAAAGATGAATACTCAAAAGTCTTGCAAGCTATGGATGACGACGATAATACATCAAAAGTCGACACCTTTGTTATTCCTGTAAAAGGGCGTATCATCCTCCGCAGTCTGTTAAACCATCTGAACAAGGTTCACTGATAATTTCTGTCAGTGGACGTACTACTGCATTGTCTTCCCAAGTTCCACAAAGCTCGCTGATAATTCCTGTCAGTGGACGCACCACTCCCCCTCCATTTTCTCAGGCTAGACCAGATACTCTAGTCATTCCGGTCAGTGGACTACTACTTATCTACGATCTTCTTCAAGGAGCTCACCTCTTTGAGCCTTTTGTTATCGATCTTAATCGAAACAAAACTTCTGATCACTCTTCTTCTCCCCTTTAGTCATTAATTTGACTAAGTCTGATAAGGCTCAGCCTTCTTCTGTAAATACAGCATCTAATATTAATGAAGCATCTCCTTTACAGTATATTGATGTCTGTAAATATGTACAAAGTTATTTACAATTGCTAGATAGCTTAGAGCTACTAACTATAGGAGTTGTTTAAACTCTTCACACAGAAGTATCATCAGAGTCTATACAAAAATCATACTTCATGGTCCCTATTAGAAAGTTGGGAGAAAATCCAATATTCTTCCATAAAGGACCCCAGAATCCTCCTAACCTGGAAGAAGATGACAAAAATGACGATACTGGAAGGTTACAACTACGTCACTACAGTCAGCAGTCCAAGAATATCATCAAGAATATGGGTTATGACTTCAGAACCAGCCTCAATAATGGAAAATGAAGAAGAATGCCTGTTCGAATTCCTCCATTAACATACGGAAGGACAAAATGTGGTTTAGGTTACATTACTCCTATCTCCTTTATCAATGCAGTCCATGAAGATTCAGAATCCGATGGAGACGAACGATCTGAGTCTTCCGATTCCCTTTCTTGGGATTCTGACACAAGTATTGGCGATTTCATCGTTCTATTCTATCCATCAATATGGTCTCTGCCGATGGCCCGCAAGAAAATGATGAAGATGAGGATGATTATGAAATATCACCCGAATCAGAACAATGGGCTCAAAGATTAGATAACCAATGGGAATTCAGGTTCGAGCAAAGAGAACCTCCCACTGAAGATAAATTGATCCAAATTGATGTTGGTGAAGAGGGATCTCCCAAGCCAATATTCATCAGCGAAAGTCTTTCAGAAACAGATAAGCAAGACATGATCAAGCTTATTCATGATTACATCAATGTCTTCGCCTGGAGCTACGAGGATATGCCAGGACTAGATCCGAAGATCGTAATGCACAAACTTAATATCATGCCAAATGCTAAACCGGTCAAACAACAACAACGACGATTTTGTCCAGACATTATGGATGCAATTAAAGCTGAAGTCAACAAGCTTATGGCTTCCGGATTTATTCGAGAGGAACAACATCCTGAATGGGTAGCTAACATCGTTCCTGTACTCAAAAAGACCGGTAAGATCCGAGTCTGTATAGACTTTCGCGATCTCAATGCGGCTTGTCCTAAAGACGAGTTTCCTCTTTCAATTACCGACGTCATGATCGATAATACGTGTGGTTTCGAACGAATATCATTCATGGATGGGTATTCGGGGTACAATCAAATCAAAATGTTTCCAGATGACGAGAGACATACTTCCTTCAGAATGCCGATTGGTACATACTGTTATACAGTGATGCCGTTTGGTCTCAAAAATGCAGGAGCAACATATCAACGAGCAATGAGCACTATATTCTGCGAACATCTCCAGAAAACAGTCGAATGCTACGTTGATGATATTGCAGTCAAAAGTCGACGAAAGGAGGATCATATCTAAGATTTGAAGACTATTTTTGATTTAATGCGTCAGCATCAACTTAAGATGAACCCTACTAAGTCCTTCCTGGGCGTCTCTAGTGGTAAATTTCTCGGCTTCGTCATTACCGCTAAAGGTATACACGTGGATCCCGAGAAAATCAAAGCCATCCAAGAGATGCGTCCTCCACGCACCTTAAAAGAGCTACGAGGATTTCAAGGAAGAATTGCTTATATCAGAGATTCATTTCCAACTTATCAGGACGCTGCAGACCATTCAACAAACTTCTGATGAAAGGTGTATCTTTCGTCTGGAACGAAGAATGTCAAAAAGCATTTGACGATATCAAACAGTATCTTATGAACCCTCCGGTTTTGGTACCTCCCGTCTCGGGAATGCCATTCCTTCTATATGTTTGAGCCATGGATCATTCTCTCGGTGCATTACTCGCCCAGAAAAATAAAGATGGTCATGAACAGGCTATTTATTATCTCAGTCGCACAATGACAGGTGCTGAACCGCGTTATTCTCCAATCGAGAAAGAATGCTTAGCATTAATGTTTGCCGTTCAGAAGACGCGACATTATATTATCGGTCAAACAATTCACGTCATTTCCAGAGTGAATCCCATCAGGATTATGATGAAGAAACCCGATATTCTCAACTCCAGACTGGCTAATTGGGGAATCTTGTTAGCCCAATATGACATGCATTATATTCCTCAAAAGTCAGTTAAAGGACAGGCTCTTGCTGATTTTCTGGCAGCTCATGCGGTTCCAAAAGATTCTAAATTATATGATGAGATTCCAGATGAAGTTCTGGATTCAAATCTGGTTTCTGAAAAAAACTCCTACCTGGCGTCTATTCTTTGATGGAGCATCTAGAATAGGTCCTAATCGCGATATTGTTGCCGGAGTTGGGATTGTTCTCGTATCCCCAGAAGGGCTGACTATTCAGAGGGCTTATTCTTTGGATCAATCATGTTCAAACAATGTAGCCGAATACAATGCATTGCTCATTGGTCTTCAACTTGCTAAACATCTGGATATTCAATATTTAGAAGTTTATGGAGATTCCAAGCTTATCATCAATCAGATCAGAGGAACATATGAAGTCCGTCATCAAGATTTGATACCATATCATAGAGCAGCACTCTCTATGGCCTCCTCCTTTGAAGGTTTCTTTATTGAACACGTTCGGCGAGCCTGTAATACAGAAGCCGATGCTTTGGCTAATCTTGCCGCCGTGTTAGCTATACCAATCAGACGTCAGCAAGTGATAGTGGTTCATAACCGAGAACTATTCTATGTTGAGAATAATTTAGCTTTGGGTTTACCCCATAATCCAGATGAAAATTCTCTCAACCTTGATGAATTTTCATCCAACCTTAGCACTGGAATAAGGTTTGACAGAGTATCCTCGTCTCCTTCCGATTCTACTATAGAATATGTCTTTTCTAACAAAACAGAAGCCATAATTGAAGACTGGAGACGCCCGTTTTTAGACTTTGTGTTGTATGACATACTTCCTGACAATCCGAGCGAAGCAGCATCTATCCGGCATCGATCTCTCAGATTCTATTATAATCATACAATGAAGACACTATATCGTCGGGCCTACGACGGTCTTTTCCTCCGATGCATCGCTGGTGAAGAAGCACAACAGATTATCCGTGAGGCACATGATGGTGTTTGCGGAGCCCATCAACCAGGTCCTAAACTTCAAGATCGTATCCGACGCATGGGTTATTATTGGCCCACGATGGTGGCAGACGCCATTCAATGCGCTCGAAAATGTAAAGCCTGTCAAATTCATGCAGACTTTATCCATCAACCATCAGAGTTCTTACACCCAACAGCGACATCATGGCCCTTTGAGGCTTGGAGCATGGACGTCATTGGTCCTATCAACCCACCATCATCAAAAGGACATCGGTTTATTCTAGCAATAACCGATTACTTTTCCAAATGGGCTGAAGCAATCCCGTTATCTGAAGTCAAAACTTCTAATGTCATCAACTTCGTCAAGCATCATGTTATTTATCGATTTGGTGTTCCTCGGCGTATTATTCATGATAACGGACCGCAGTTCGTCAGTCAAAAATTTACTCGATTCTGTGACGACCATCGAATCAATAATTTAGCTTCTACAGCATATAATCCAGCAGCTAATGGATTGGCAGAAGCTTTCAATAAAACGATCATCAAACTCTTGAAAAGTTCGTTTCTTCCAACAAACGCAACTGGAGCGAGAAGCTTGGCGAATGTTTATGGGCCTACCGCACCACAGTTCACAATGCGACTAGATGTACGCCTTTCTCTTTGGTATATGGGTGTGAAGCTGTTCTTTCCCTTGAGATCCAGATTCCTTCTCTGAGAATCGCAATCTCCAATGAACTACAACAGAAAATAATGATCGTCTTCGACTTCAAGAGCTGGAAGCTCTAGATGAAAAGCGATTGTATGCTCAACAAAATATCGAGCTGTATCAGGCCCGAATTTCAAAAGCTTTTAACCGGAAAGTAAAAGTCAGAGCATATCAGAAGGAAGAACTGGTCCTTACCGTCAGACGTCCTATGACTATCACATATATGAGCAAAGGCAAATTCGACGCGAAATGGGAAGGCCCATTCGTAGTAAACAAAGTCTTCTCTAATGGAGCATATCAGCTTGCCTCTATGGATGGTAAAGTCATGATGATGCCTATCAATGGCAAATTCTTAAAGAAATATTATGTATAAATTTTATCAATATATAATATTTTTATTATTCCCCAGCGAATATAAAATCAGAGTTAATTCTTTCCTACAAAAGTTATCTCGATATCGTTATCCCCAGCGGAAACTGATATTATGCCACGTATCATCTTCCCAGAGAATTTGATATTTTGTCTTATTAGATCCCCAGTGGATTTAATAAAGATCTCGTATAGAAAATCACGTCCATATTACCTCTGAATTTTCTATCTCAGTATCATATTTTCTATTCTATGAAAATGATATCTAGTCTTTTGATTTCTGAGTCCAAAGATCATGGAAAATAGAGTTCAAAGATATCTTTATATCTGAATTCTGTTTTCTCTAATCAGTATTAAACTAGAATTATATTTGGTTTAATATCTCATCTGATAGAATTACAAAAGTTCATTTGTACATTCTATTCTATTGAAATATGTCATGTATTATTTACCTCTGAACATATTTTCTACAAAAATATCATCCACAGAATTGAAATCAAGTCAAGATATTCATTTCTTCAATCAAAGTCAAAATATTGATTACAAGTGGGTATCAAAAAATTCAACACATGAAAAATGTAAAAGATCTATTTAGGAGGAATAATTATCTCCTGAATACGAACAATTACATTATTCATCTTTTCTTCATGAGCTTTATGGATTCGCTCTACTGCTTTAACTCCAATCATTCGTTGGTCATAATCCACGATAATAGAGCTACGACGATTTGTCTCTTCAATCTGATTAGCCTGCATCAGTTCCCGCTCTTGCTGTAAAAGTCGACAACGTTCAGCTTCAGATATACGAGCAGTGGCAATCTCCGATTGCTCCTTTTCCATGGAGGCAATTCGCTCCTGAAGACGAGCCAGCTCCTCCTTTAACTTCTTAAGCTCTTCAGCTTTTGATGCTTCATCTTTCTCCAAACGCTCCATATTCTGAGAAGTGGTTATTATTTCTTCATCTTTCGCCATTAACTCTTCAGTAGACAGAGCGAGGAATTCTTTCAAAGCAGTGTGCTGAGCTTGAGCTTCACTTTCTAATTGGGCAATCTCAGCTGCAGTCAAAGACTTAATATCCTCCTTTTTGATCTCCCAGTACTTATGGATAGTTGCTTCTAAATCATCCAGGAGATGCTCAAAGAAGACACACTGGGTCTCATAACCAGCCTGTCTCAAAGCTAAAAGCGGAAAACTAATCGCCGCTCGAAGATTCGAAAAAGGCATAGTTTTATCCTTCATGAGTCGCCTTGAAAATGTATCCAGATATGAGTAAATAATCTCTGAATACATCCCCATGACCTTTGCTATCCCTGTTTCAAAACCGGGAGTCGCTGCAACTGTAAAGGAAGGAGCAGGAGTAGCCTCTATTCTGGGAGCTGAAGTGAGTGCTTTTGGGGAACTAGGCAAATGTGAGCTCCCCTCACCCATATCAGTCTGGACAAGTGGGGCTTGAGTCGAGCTCATTGCCGATACAGTTCCTATAACTGTTGAAATCAAAGAAGCATGATCAAAATTAAAAGACAATAAAACAAGGAAAAGACAAAACTTTACTGAATAAAATATTACCTGAAGCTGGTTCATATTCTGTTTCTTTTGGATCGTTCAGCCCAGCTCGTAGTCTGTTCAGAGTGTTTTCTGACACTGGATTTATTTCACTGCTGCCCGCCCCAGAAGTACTCGGAACACGGACTTCTATTTCTAGAAGTTTCTCCGGCTCTGGAGTCAACCCTGAATGTTGACCAGCTGTCTTCAGTACATCAATTTGAGTTTTAGATGGTGATTCATCTTCTATCTCCATGTCCTCTTCTCCAAAAGAATGAGACGAAGGTTCATAGTCAACCTGTTCGTCGTCACTTTTATTGCTCTCCGAAACTTCAACAATTGGCTTGAGAGTAGTGGCTTCCTTCACTGATTCTCTCGAAATCAGTAAGTCATTAGCTGTTTTAGTCTGATTCTCGCCCTCTACCGCGGGTTGACTAGTCACCTGCGCATCATCGGCCGTTGGCGGAATCAACTCCATATCAGAAGGCATAGATAGTTCAGCAGGTTCAGGCACATCCTCTTCAATAGGTTCTATCTTTACAGTAGAAGCAAAGACAGCTTGCTTCTCTAAAGAATCGCTCAGCACGATTGGTGGGACCCTCTGCATCGAGACAAATCACAGATTTAGTTTTTGAAACTATCACGTTCCTTCCTATTCTTTTTGTTAGTGGAATAGTAGGATAATCATCTTTGGAGTCACTACCTGCTTCGTCCGCATCTCTGATTCGTATTCCACGATTACGAGCATCTGCCCGAGTAACCCTTTTTGGAGCAGACCCAGAAGCATCTTTGCCCCGCTTCCTTTTCGGTGTACTGTCGACAGATACACTCTCTTCAGCACTTCCAATGGATACATGTAATGGCTTATGAAGTTCATCAGAGAAGAAATTCTCTAAAACTTCATCATAAACTTCATCAGTAGCCATAGGATCTTCTCGGTCATGACAATCTCTTGGCAGGGCTGATTTGGTTGATCTCTTATCAACATGGATGAAGCTTTTACCTAAGATGCTGAATTTTTCATCAAAGGTATTAGCCGATACATAGAACTTGGCATAAGACGCCAACATTCTAGCTCCTCTCCGATAAGTAACCGGATCTGGCATGGAAAAAGTAGCTCCGGTACCCTTAGCAATATAGTATATCCAAGCTCTGGCGCCATCGATTAATCCGCCTTGGTGGCCAAAACATGTCGTTGCATTTCCCACATGCAACTGATCATAGCCAAATTACCGAGCAAACCTACTCGGAAGATATGGCTCCAGATAGGTGACAACGTCACGATGATAAATCAAGTGAGATGGCCTGATCCTCTTCAGCCACTCATGTTGAATATCATCTAACTCATTGGCACCGATGCCATCAATCAACTTCTCAGGCATGGTTTCATAACCAACAGGTGGAGGAACACAAGTGAAACTCCATAATTCTTCCCTGTTTAATATGGTTCTACAGTCTGTCAAAGTGTCATACTTCCACTTTGGTGTATGATGATATCTTTCCAAAAAGGTATCATCTGGTCTAGCCATTCCAACATTCATGAGAGATTCGAAATGGAGAAGCAGCCACCCAAATAAATATATAAAGGGCATTTCTACCCAGGAAAAAGTTATGAGCTTCTTCTTCGCCAATTCAAACATCCTGTCTGTATATGCCCTTAAGCCAGCATTCAGACGGCATGTCATTGCTGTCAGCAAATCCATCTTGTACCCGAAAGTCAGACGGACTGCTGCAAAAACAACTCCTCTGTACATCCTGTCTGCTGAACAGGTGCCGGGTACTATAAATTTTCTCAGCCAGAGGGATATAAATCCGGCCAAATGACCTTCATCAGATAATTTCCGGCCACCTTGCTTTATATAGGTCTCCAACCTATCACCAGCTTTGTAGGTGTCTTCGCCTTCTTCAATGATGATGTCGTCATGAGTGGTGTCCTGGATTAGTTTGTCAATCTCAGCTTGACTCAAGGGTTTAAATCGACCGACATATTGATCAGTCTTCTTCTTCTTCTGGACTTCTTCAGTGCGGCCTTGGAATAAATAGGCCATCCACTTAGAAGAATAGCAGTTGGAACCTCCCTCTGCACCTTGTGCCTTATAAAAAGCCTTACATATACTGTAATGGCACATTAATTCTTCAAATACATGAAGAACCAGTGGGTTGGCCTCGGAAATTTTATTCATTTCATCAATGAAAGGGATATACTCTTCATAAGGCAAATCTCCTGTTGGCAGCTGAGAAATGTATGCCATCTCATGAAGGACGAATCCCATCTCGCCTCTTGGAGTCATGAAAGTGCCGTTACGGTAATTATACCTTTCTGCTAATGCCAAGAACAAATCTGGGTTTGGCCTAAAACCATAAGCGGTGTACTTAATAGCATTATATAGGCCTATCACCCTTAACTGTTCCCCAAAGTTGTTCAGAATCCATCTTACAAGAACAGTCCATCTGGTATTCTCTGGGTTCACCAGACCAGTAAGCCTCATATACTGTTTTGGGTAAACAGCATTTTATAGCTGAACAAATTCATTTGCAAAGATTGGGACTCTAACTGGCCTCTGAAGTGCTGAGTCCTCAGGAGGAATGGTAGCTGGCAGCAATCCTCGTAAAACTGAGACATGTGGTTCAGTACCACTGCAGAATCTTTCTCGACTGTATCCTATCCATCCAGCTTTTGCTTGATGGAATGGAGTGATATCCCACTTCATTTGCCTTTGATGACTCGCGTGGAATAAGCGAGCTATGTTGATGCTTTTGGACAAACCAGTCAGATACATTGGCTGATTCGCATCACCATCTCTATAATATGAGTATGACACTTTATCAAGAGCAGGCTGGAAGTTTATATCAATAGCATCTCCAAAAAGAAATGCTGGCTTCGAGTGGGTAGCACTATCCACACTCTGTAGAGGCAGTCCACTCATCATATTCAGCAGGGTGTCATTTTCCTGATTTGTCAGAATAGCTATCCTTGTAGAAGGCCCATCAAATTGAGGAAAACGGACATGTGATAGATCACTGTTATAGTTGTTCCCTCCACATCCTTCAAATTGTGCATCCTGAGCCAAAATATCCACTGCAAAAGAAGAATAAGAAGTTAGAAATCTTCAACACAAAGAGATGACAAAGACCAATATACGCTCAGTTTATCCTAAGCGTATGACAGATGCAAAGGTCAACATACGCTCACTCTATCCTAAGCGTATGACAGATGCAAAGGTCAACATACACTCACTCTATCTTAAGCGTATGGCAGATTCAAAGATCAACATACGCTCACTCTATCCTAAGCGTATGGCAGATTCAAAGTTCAACATACGCTCACTCTATCTTAAGTGTATGGCCGTATGACAGATTTAAAGATCAACATACGCTCAGTCTATCCTAAGCGTATGACGGATTCAGAGATCATTTTCTATCCTAGGCGTATGATCAATTTTAAGTTCAGTTTACGCTCAGCTTTTATTCAAAGGTTAGAGGATGATTGGATTTTTTTTTCTTAAGCGTATCAACGTATGGTTGACAAGATGTTCATCAAGAATACGCTAACAAAGGAGTTAGCGTATCTCAGTGAGACAACTTGACATAGCATATTTCTTCGAATCCACGTATTTTGACATTTCTATCAAAGATACGCGTATCTTACAGAATACGCTCCAAACATATTTTTCGTATAAACGAAAAATATGGAATACGACTAAACCCTAAAGAGGGAAGCGTATTTTCTGACGTATTGACCCTAAAAAGGGATACGTTTTATGGTTTTGTCCTAACCAGAGCCCTAAATAGGGGACAGTTACTGTTCATCATCTCCATCCTCACCATAGAGGGGCTTCAATGGGCGTTCACTTCGTCGAAGACGCTCATCAACAGTCTTTTTAGTGGCAGCGACGGCAGGTCGAGATGACTCCACGGGAGCCTTCCCCTTTCCCTTCGCAGCAGCGTCAACTTTGGGCGCCATTGATGAAGATTGAGTCGAAGAAGAAGAAGTCTGAGTTTTGGAGCTTTTTCTCTCTCGAAGACAAATGCAGAAGTAAAGAAAAGAATTAGGTTTTGAAAGACCTATTTATAGAAGAAAAGAGAAGTTTAAACGGCGGTCGTTCTTTAAACAGAATCCCTAAAGATTTGCACTGATATTGAGGAAGATTACAAAATCATGCCAGCGTGTCAAGACTTATTCTCACTTTATGTTCAAAGTAATTTCGAACTTTTGAAATTTATAAAGTTCGAAAACTTTGAAGGGGGTCTTGTAAGGTGTGAAAAATTATGACACGCTGACATAAGACTCAGCCAAAGCCATACGCTCAAGGCCATACGCTCAGCCAAAGCCATACGCTCAAGGCCATACGCTCAGTTAAAGCCATACGCTCAGTGGATATTTTATTATTTCTTGAATGACAGCACAGCATACATTTAATGGAGGATGAATCTGATACTTTGTTTTTCGTGCAAAGACAGCTGCCCTATGAAGATTAACCGTCGTATGGGTTTTCGAGAATTAATTTTGTCTCTTACGAGGACAGCTCATCAGCCATCATAAATGCACATCCATCATTACTGTCATTTCTGACAGTCGGTCAGCCATCATATCTGCAATACGACGCTCGAGAGATATTTGTCAGTTATTAGAAGATATGGCGTATTTGAGAAGATTGAGGACAGCCACGTGTCTATTTCCTCAATGCTTACGACTCCTTGACAATCAAGTGAGCGTATGAACTTCATACGACTCCTTGTCAACCAAGTGAGCGTATGTACTCCATACGACTCCTTGACAATCAAGTGAGCGTATGAACTTCATACGACTCCTTGTCAACCAAGTGAGCGTATGGACTTCATACGACTCCTTGTCCATCAAGTGAGAGTATAGACTCCATACGACTCCTTATCAATCAAGTGAGCGTATGGGCTCCATACGACTCTTTATCAATCAAGTGAGCGTAAGAACTCCATACGACTCCTTGTTAAGAAAGTGAGCGTATCAGCTTTATATGACTCTATACCATCCAAGTCAGCGTATGTCTCATCTTCAACAAAGACAGCATATCACAGCAAATGTGTTCAAGATGACTTCAAATGTACAGTCAACAAACGTTCTTACGTGTCCTGTACTCAATTACCTACTTACTCAGAAGTTATGCAACGTGGCATCCATGCCATCAATCTCTCCTAGATATATTCCACTACTTTCAACCGCACTCCAACGTGTCTCCATCAGAATTCGCCACGCGTCCCTGCAGTTATGCACACGTCAAGTAACTGACTGAGCGTATGCTTCAGAACAGTTATCCAGAACTCTATAAAAGAGAGTTTCTTCATCTTCAACAGATACTACATTCAATTCAGAGAGAACAGAGAGATTGCCCAGTTGCTGTCCAAGTTCTTCGAAGTTCGAGTTTTCTTCATCGCATCGTCCAAGGGATAAAGTAATCGTCTTCTAGATTAGATTTCTACAGTTATAATTTTCCCAGAAACACAATAAATAAAGTGAATTTATTTATGGAAAACAGCCCTCAGTGGCATTTCGACAAACACCTAGGCTACAACCATGATACGTGTCCAAATGGACACGAAACTTATGGAACCTGACACGACACCAATACAGACACTTAGGGGACCCCTAGGGCTTCCTAATCATGAAGACAAAACACAATTTTATGGAGAAATGAGGAAGTTACCTATTCTTGAACTTTCAAGAAAAATCCTCAATCAATAGCTCTTGTCTTGATGTCCCAATCCACTCAAATCACATCAAACTGAGATGGAACCTTAACAACAGCAAGAATTGGCATATTAGGACCTAATAGAATAAATTAGAAATAAAAAGGAAAAGGAAAGGAGTTCTAGGAATTAAAATATAATAGGAAACTAACCTTCTTGAACTTTGAGCTTTTCCTAAGAAAGAGGCAACCCTAGATTTTAGGAGAGATTTTATTGTGGGGGAATCCCTAGGTTTAGCTAATGGTGGCCGGCCATGATGGGCTAGGCTAGGTTTGCACTAGGTTGGCTAGTCCTATTAGGTTAAGTCACAAAATGACTTGTGAAATCACAAGCCATTTCTCAAACCATTTAATTCCTAATCTCCTCACTCAATTTCTATTGAACTAATTACCACTAACTTAAGTCATGCTAGGTTAGACTAGAGTCACATAACCTAACCAAGTCCATACTAACTAGGGTTAGCTCCTAGGTTAGTCTACAAGGGTCAACACTAGTCAAAGCCAACCTAGTCCAAACAATTCCAAAATAATTCCTAAAAATTCCCAAAAATTCAAATAAATTTAAATTACCCCAAAAATGACAAAAATACCCTCACACTAGAAATATGGTAGTGACAATCTGTCCGCGGATGATAAGCTGAGCTAAACTGGAGGCGAGTTCCCAAACTCTCTTGCAGGCTATGCCAAAAGTATAACATAAATCTAGAATCTCTGTCCGAGGTGATACTGACTGGTACACCGTACAATCTAATAATCTGCCGGAGATACATCTCCGCTAGCTGAGCCGTCGACTGACCAACTCTGAACGGAAGAAAGTGAGCCACCTTCGTGAGCCTGTCTATGACAACCCAAATAGCGTCTCTGCCAGCCGGGGATCTAGGCAATCCAGTCACAAAATCTATGGTTATATGCTCCTACTTCTATTCTAGAATTGGCAAAGGCTGAAGTAGTCTAGCTGGCCTCTGATATTCAGCTTTAACTTGTTGGCAAACCAAATATCGAAAGACAAACCGGGCTATCTTTCTCTTCATGCCATTCCACTAAAAGTGCTGACGAATATCACGGTACATCTTCGTACCGCCGGGATGAATGGAATACTGCGAACTGTGAGCCTCTGTCATGATCTCCTGTCTGATATCTCCACTGTGTACACAAAGATGCTTCCTATGTCGAAGTGTACCGTCTTCATGGATACATAACTATGGTCGTCGTCCTGCCTCACACTCTGCTCTGAGCCACTGAAGCTTAGAATCGGAGGACTGAGCTATCCGGATCCTCTCGACTATAGTGGACTGAACTTGCATGCTGGCCATCAATGTCATATTGGAAGGGAGGACAACTTCTATACCCATCTTCTGAAGATCGACTAACAGCTCTGGTTGTGTTGTTAAGAAATAAACTCCGGCTCTCCTGCTTAATGCATATGCAACAACGTTGGCCTTCCCAGGATGATACTGCAGGTTGACATCATAATCCACAAGTAGCTCCAGCTACCTCCTCTGACGCATGTTAAGATCCTTCTGGGTGAAAACATACTTCAAACTCTTGTGGTCGGTGAAAATCTCCACCCTATCTCTATACAAGTAGTGCCTCCACAACTTAAGCGCAAATACTACTGCTGCCAGCTCCAAGTCATGGGTTGGATAATTTCTCTCATGATCACGAAGTTGATGTGACGCATAAGCTATTACCTTCCCATGCTGCATCAGAACACATCCTAAGCCTCTGCCTAAAGCATCACAATACACCAAGAATCCTCCGGTTCCATATGGAAGTGTGAGAATGGGTGCCATCATCAAGCCTCGCTTCAACTTCTCAAAAGAATCCTGGCACTCTGTTATCCAAGCAAACTTCATATCCTTGCGGGTCAACTAGGTCAATGGCGCTGAAATTCGAGCAAAGTCCGAAACAAATTGCCGGTAGTAGCCGGCCAATCCAAGAAAACTACGGACTTCTGCAACTGTGCTGGGCACTGGCCATGTTTCGATAGCCATGATCTTCTGGGGATCCACTTCCACTCCTCTCCTGGTGATGATATGACCAAAGTACGAGATGCGATCGAGCCAGAACTCGCATTTACTGAACTTGGCATACAACTGGTGCTCTCTGAGAATCTGAAGAACAACTCTGAGATGCTGCTCATGCTCCACCTCACTTTTGTTGTAGACCAGGATGTCATCTAGGAACACAATCATGAACTGATCCAAATAAGGCATGAAGATAATATTCATGAGGTCCATGAATACAGCCGGCGCATTGGTTGTTCCAAATGGCATAACAAAGAACTCCCAATACCCATACCGGGATCTAAATGCTGTCTTCGAGATGTCCTGCTCTCTGACTCTGATCTGATGATATCTTGACCGCAAGTCAATCTTCGAGAACACTGCTGCCCCCTTGAGTTGATCAAACAAGTCATCTATCCTCAGGAGAGGGTATTTGTTCTTGATTGTTACTGAGTTCAAGGTACGATAGTCAACATATAATCTGGACGTACCATCCTTCTTTTTCATAAGAAGCATCGGGGCTCCCCAAGACGATCCACAAGCACGAATGAATCCCTTGGTTCTGAGTTCTTCAATCATCTTATATAATATCTCTAGCTCTGACGATGCCATCCGGTAGACTCTCTCTGACACTGGGGCTATCTCAGGAATCAAGTCGATGTTAAACTCAATCTCTCGCTCTGGCGATATCCTTGGAAGCTCTTCTGGAAAAATATCTGGAAACTCTTCAACTATCCGGGGTAACTGCATTGCTGCTACTGCGATCCGCAACACTGGAGGAGAAGGTTCAACTTCGCCTCGGAAGAAGGAAAACTCTGGCTCGTCTGGAACGCTAAAAACAACCCTGCCAATATGACAGTCTATCCTAGCATACTGGTCCCTCAACCAATCCATCCCTAAGACCACATCATAATCGGCCATCGAAAACTCTATCAATCTAGCGGAGAACTCTCTACCGCTAACTACGATCCGACACGAGGAAAACACCCTATCTACTCCCACAAGTCCATTACCAGTAAGTATATTGAGCCTTACTGATAATGACTCGGGCTTCAATCCTATCCGTGTCGTAAATCGTGCAGACATAAATGAATGCGAGGCACCAGAATCAAATAATACTGAAGCTGGAAAGGTATTGACGAGAATAGTACCTGCCACCACCTCACCTGGTGCTATTTCTTCTTCTCCCATGGTCAAAGCCAGCACTTGACCATGTCCTCTAGGTGCAGATCCCCTCTGCTGAAAATTTCTCTGCCTGTTCTGGATCAGTGCTTGGGCGTACTGCTGTAGTCTCTGCTGCTGGAATGCCTGGGCCTGCGTCGGTAATGGCCTCGGGAACGGGTACTGCAGCTGCTACTGCTGCTGGACTGGTGCTGGTCCTCTAACTGAAGGACTAGAGAAGGCCGATGAACTCCCCCTGTTCGGGCAGTTCCCGACCCTGTGGTCCGGGGTACCACAAACCAAGCATAAATTCTGTGCTCTGCGACACTCTGATACCACATGTCCTAGCTTCCCGCAGTATGAATATCCTACTACAGAAGACTGCTTATGCTTTCGCTGCTGAGGGTACGTCGGGGTGGAATGCTGAACCGACGTCACTGAGGTCATCCGCCTCGGAGCTCCAATGGTCAAAGCCCTGGCTGCCGCCTGGCTATGGGATCGCTTCCGACCTCCGATCCTATCCATGATCCTCTAGAAGGTATATTCATGCCTCCGGGCTGCCCTCAGTACTGCATCAAAGGTCTGATGCTCAAACTGCTCCACCGCCAATAAAATCTCTAGGTGGAGCCCCTGATGGAACCGCTGGGCTCTATCAAACTTGGTTGCCACCAAGGTGGGAGCAAACCGACTAAGCCTGGAGAACTCGGCCGCATATCCATCGACCGTCCTGCCCATCTGCTTCAGATTGGTGAACCTCGTCTGTAGATCATACCGAGCTACAACATCAAAATGCTTGGCCTGGAATCTCTCCCTGAATACTGCCCAGGCAATAGGGGCCACTAATCCAACGGCCTGTACCGCCCACCAGCTGCGGGCAAGATCCAATAGCTGTAGGTGCACCACGGCCACCTTCTCGTTCTCTGGAGTCTTGGCTACTTCTAGAATCACCTCTGTGTCCTGAAGCCATGCATCTGCAGCGATCGCATCTTCACTGTCGTCGAAGAAGGAAGGGTTCAAGCGCTTGAAGCTGTTGGCCGCGCTATTACCCTAATGACCTCCTCTGGTCAAAGCATCTGCCAACGCCTGGTGCAAGGCATCTCCTCGACAATCCTGGAAGGCTAATAGTGGCCTGATGAAAGAACCAAAGTGCCATTATCAGGCTCTGCAGGCTGGACGGGCTGAACTGGTGGCTCTCCTCTAGTAGGCATGACTCTGGAGGCTACTCCTGAATGCTGGGCTTGATCTCCAGGTTGCTGCTGGTCCGTGGGAGGTGCTTCGCCTTGCTGATCGGCAGGTCCAGGAACAATGTCGCTGAAGAAGACGACATATGGGAACAATAAGGAAGGACCATGATAGATCAACGATACAAGCATGTGATCAGGTCAAGATTACAGGGATTCAGAAGATACGAGCAGAGATCAAGGACGAGTACTGATTGAGACATCTATTCGGTAAACCCTCATATATCTTGATTTACAAGACCAGCATAGGCCACCACTTAAACCATGTAACGCCCCAGAACCAGAATACTGGAGAGTGGGGGCGTACATAGCCAGCTACGTATATTGAAGTGCAACCTACCTCTCTATACGGTCACGGCTGTCTAGATACATGAGGGTTTAACAACAAGCCAACAGTCTCCTATGGTCATAAACAAGCATATAGTCTCAATCTCAAGCAAGCAATAATAGTTACAAGATGTCAGAGCACCAAATATATAATAGCAAGGCATCTCATACATTACATATTGGATGATCATGAAGCTAGTCGTACAAAATATCAAGACTAGCAAGAGTTCAGTCATGCATGATCAAACCTAGGATCTGTCAATCATGTTACAGCCCGTAGAGACAGTAAATAAAGGTGCAATACGAGCTAACACGTGCTCGCCGGCTAAACGCCTCAAAAGAATAATTTTTACAATAAAGTGGGAGGATAAAAAGAAACCTACTCGTTGCCAGGATTACGCCTGGTGGTCACCATTTGGCTGGAAGACAGGTGGATCATCTGGAGCTGCTCCGATATCTGGCCACACAAAACCAGCTGGGTCAGACCCCAAAAAGAGCAAGTGCCACAAAGGAGGCTTCACTTAGGAACTAAAACCAGCATATCATAATAGAATATTAAAGATAATAAATAAAAAACTGATAATAATATAGATAACAACAGTAAACTGAGTACGAGGAAACCATTCAAGTAGCCAGATCACAACTCTTAAACCAAACAAGGACCGGGATTGCAGTCCTTTACCTGAATAGAAACCCGTCTCAAATACTATTGGTACAGTGAAGATAATAAATGAAGAAAGGACACAGAAATGCTCCGGGAGCCAGGTTACAACCCTTAAACCAAACAAGGACCGGGGTTATAGCCCTTCGCCTGAACAGAACTGGACCCCCGATCTTTATTGCTAAGGCCGGTATAAATAATCATGGTATTAAGGTAAGGTAAAACATGATAAACATGGCATGGGGTTGCAATAAGAAAATAAACAAAGAGAGGACACAGAACTGCTCCGAGAGCCAGGTTACAACCCTTAAACCAAATAAGGACCGGGGTTGTAACCCTTCGCCTGAACAGAACTGGACTCCCGATCGTTATTGTTAAGCCAAGCATCAAAAATCATGTCATGTCACAATCTTGCATAGGATCAGGATAAGACTAAGCTAGAATAAACTCCATCCAATCAATCATGACAAATCAAGAGTACGGCTTGATACTTTTAACTAACTAGGATTATCACAGGCCTAGTTACTAGCAAGATGCAATGAGATTATCCTAACAGCCACAAGCCCTGCAGACCATCCAGTTATCCAGGTCGAATGTCCGTTTATGAAGAATGCAACGGGTGACTGTGTGTTAGAAATGTGCCCTACTCGTCGGTAGGCTACAAGTCCACTTAATGCGCCCAGATAACGGGATTGCCTGTAGCTGGGAATCTCTTCATGTCTACTAAATTATTCTAGTTTATTGGCCTTAGTCAATTACTGTAGGTATCCCTGACCGTGGTACTCAGGGATCCCTATCCTAGACATGATGTAAGACAGTACTGGTTTATTTATACAAACGCAATCGCCCACGGTGTCCAGGTCATTCATACTTGTTAAGTCAGGCTAGCTGTCGTAACAGCATGTCATGATATATCATGTCAGTTTGCTTGTCGAGAGTGTGCCACGGCGAGCCACTATCGTGTTCAGAAAATATGCCAGAATTTATATGACATAAACATAATGTGACATTTCAGTTTAATAATACTAATATTAATAATAATAAATAATAATAAAGAGGACAAGACTTGAGGAGGGAGCCATGCGGCAGAAAGCATGTGCGCTTATGCAGCTGGGAATCAAGAGAAGTTCATGCGACTGTGGAAATTTATGTGGCTACGGAACTTCATGCGGCCACGAAAATTTATGCGGCCACGGAACTTCATGCGGCCACGAAAATTCATGCGGCTACAGAAATTCATGCGGCTACAGAAATTCATGCGGCTGCGGAAGTTCATACGGCTACGGAAGTTCATGCAGCCACGGAAGTTCATGCGGCTACAGAAGTTCATGCGGCCACGGAAGTTCATGTGGCTACGAAAGTTCACGCGGCCACGGATCTTCATGCGGCTGTGGAAGTACATATGGCTACGGAACTTCATGCGGCTACGGAACTTCATACGACCACGGAAGTTCACGCGACTACGGAAATTCATGCGGCCACGGATATTCATGCGGCTACTGAACTTCATGCGGCTACGGAAGTTCATGCGGCCACGAAAGTTCATGCGGCTACGGAAGTTCATGCGGCCACGGAAGTTCATGCGGCTGCGGAAGTTCATGCGGCTACGAAACTGTTCTTCTTCTCCATTATTTCGAGTAGAAGAACCATGCAAGCCATGGCTTCCAAGCTTCCTAAAACCTTCATCTAGAGTCCAAATCCGAACTTCTATAGGTCAAAATGGGGCAGAATGAAATTCTCTACAACATGAAACTACCAAAACTTGGAAATAACAATGTTAAGTTGATCAAAACCCAAGAAATCCAAAAATACTATATACTTAGATCTACACAAATTGAGCCATGGAAATTAGAAATGCTAAGTATTAAAGTGTGTTAGAATCTCGAGAGGAAGATAATGGAACAATAAAAATGAAGTTCCTCCATGAAGCAAGCTACACTTGCCTAAGCTCTCTCTCTCTCTCT
Source organism: Iris pallida (assembly GCA_029216955.1). Taxonomy (NCBI): domain Eukaryota; kingdom Viridiplantae; phylum Streptophyta; class Magnoliopsida; order Asparagales; family Iridaceae; genus Iris; species Iris pallida. The sequence goes on along the minus strand of JANAVB010044200.1, from coordinate 3,364 downwards.
CTCTCTCTCTCCTGGTGGTTGAAGAAGTAATGGTGGAGAAGAAGTAGTAAATGAATAGAGAGAATGAGGGAATGGGTTAATAAAGGATGATGGTGGTGGTAGGTAAGGTTTCTTCCCTTGGTTCATGATGAACCAAGGCAACCCAAGCCTAGCCGAACAAACCCAAAATAGACCAAGCCATGTAATGCCAAGATAAGCCAAGCAAGGAATCATGCAATACAAGATAAAGTACGTACACGTATTTCAAAATACATAATATGAACTATAGGCGTTATAAGAAGATCGGGAAGCGACGGAGACAACCGATCGACGCGCACGCGACGAGACGGAGTGGCGGCACGGGCGTGAGAGGGATAAGGTCGGAGGGGCGGTGATGTTCCGCGAGATTCGGCCACGAGGCCTCGGCGGCTGTCAGGGCCGGAGCAAGGGCACTGGAGCTCTCGTGGCGTCGTCTGAGGTGTGGTCGCGGAGGTGCTACTCTAGAGAGACGCTCGGCGGGGAGCTCGAGACTGTCGAGCGTGGTGGCGGCTTGTCTAGAGGCTGGCGCCGGAGAGGCGGTCGGTGGCTGACGCCGGCATGGGCAGAAAGGGGTTCGAGCACCCGATGAACGTCGGGGTCGGCAGACGGCGTGGATACACGGCTGGCCTGCGCGGCGTAGAACGGCGACCATACGGTTCCACCGGAGCGGCTGGAAGGGATGGGGTGGCCGCGAAGAACCCGGGGCGGTGGCTGGAGGTCAGGTGAGGGTTGTACTTTAATTTGGTGGTTATTTTTGGGTGATTCCTGGTGGCGTTGGCCGGACACGAGGAGAGGGTGTGGCGATGATGACGAAGAGGGTGGTGGCGATGGCCTTGGCGGTGGTGATAATTGGTGATGGGGTCTCGGTGGTCGGAAGAAGAGGCGGTTTGGTGGTTGGCTCGACGATGGTGGTATGATGTTTGGGGAGCATGGTGTTGGCGATCGTGGTCGCGGTGGCCAGGAAGATGATCATGGTGGCAACGACGATGGTGCAGGGCTGCGGTGAGGGGATGATTGCAGAGGGTGTTTGGATGATGGTGGTAACGGCGGTTGCGGTGGTGATGGTAATGGGTTTGTTATGCCAGTAGTGGTTCATAGGGATCGTGATGGTTAGACTACTGATCAGGGTGATTGGTAGATGGAATAGGTTATGGCGAGGGTGTCGAAACACCGGGGTGGTCTGTGCCAAGGAGTGGTGGTGATACTGAAGGTGGTATGGCGATGGATGGTCAGAGAGGAGTCGAGTCGGGGTGAGGGTTACATCGTATCGGGTGTGTCCGATACGATGGGGATAGAGGTTCGGATCTGTCAGACCCGGAGGAGAACAATGTATTTCTACAATAAAACACATAGTGGATGGGGAAGGGAACACAGACACGATGCTCGATGCTGGGATGGTTATGCAAATTCATGGAAAAAAAGAAGGACAAGTACCTCTCCTTTTATAGGAGGTGGAATTCCCATTAGGATGAGGATTGGGAGGATTTAAATTCTCCCATAGATAATTCACTGCTTAAATTTAAATCAATCAATCTCAATTTAATCCAATTGAATTCAAACCAACTTAGATATAGATAAATCACATATTTAAATTAAACTATTTAAATAAAATAAAATCACCATTTAAATTATCATAATTAAATTCAAAATATCTTTTTATAAATAATAATAATTAATTAATTTCAAAAATTCACAATAAATATTTAATCAATGAAATAATTCAAAAATACATTTTTAATAAGTTGAGATAAAATAGGTAAATTTCATTCAAAAATTCAAATTATATATACGCGAATTAAATTTCACGTACTCGCATTCAAACAATATTTTACATAAAACTTATTTTTCCAGTATAGTTCATATTATTTAAAAGGAAAATATTATTTCTTAAACTATTACATATACTTGTATATATAAAGGCCTTTTTAAAATTTAAATATAAAAGCTTGACTTAAGCTTTTGCAGAAATATTTATAAATAAAATATTCACTCTACATTAAAAAAATAAAACAAAAACTATTTATTCTTATATATTTGAATCCATAATAAAACATTTTATTTATAGAAATCCAAATATCTTGTATATGCGTATACGCACGTGGTGCACAAATACCAACATAATAAAAAAAAATTAAAATCTATAGTGAACTTTCAGGGGGTTTACATCATCTGCCTTGTAGAGATTCTCTACAGACACCCAGACGTCCTTAGCATGGGCCGTCTTGCTGTATGACTCTGCCAAAGAGTCCTCAATAGAGTTTAAGATAAGCAACTTACAAAGGTTGTTATCTCTCCTCCACTTAGATTGCAGAGCAGTGACCTCAGCGACCCTTCGAGCATTTTCATCTTTTGGAATTAAAGGCTTAGGATCTGTCAACACGTAGTCAACGCTCACAAGTTGAAGATTAAGGTTGACCTTTCTCTTCTAGACGTTGTAATGCTCCCGTCAAACATCTCAAGTTTGTTAAAACTTGTGTCGAGAAGGTTTGCACGGTTGTTTTCTATCGAATCTAAATCTTGCTTTGAGATTGTTAGTCCCTGGACATAATTTTCGATGAAAAACTGAGAAATGAAACGATTGTAAAAATAATGTTTCGTAGCAACACTTCAAAGAAGGTGCACGACAGAGATCCTTGGAGGATTCTGGGTAACAAAAATCTAAAAAGATTTCATTACAGCAGCAAACAAATGTAATGTTTCTAAAAAGAAGGTACAAATTGAATTGCTAGCAGCAGCTACGAAAGCCTACAAGTGGTTCCTGATTAGATCAGAGAAGAAGAGAAGGAAAGAAGAAAGAGAAAGACAGCTTTGTTGGGGTGATCAGATCACCGTTGCTCAAAACAAGATTCGCCTATATACGATATGCTTCCAGGAACCAGCAAGTTCTTAGAGAACTTCTGGAACGCTCGTCAGTCAATTTTTGAGACTTGAACGGACTTTCTAAACTTTACGGACTCCCTTAACTCTCTTCTTTGGTGCATCTTAGAAAGGAGGCCAGGGGGCTCTATTTATAGAGTGGAGTGAGACTTCACCATTTCTCCTATCCGATGTGGGACTAAAATACCAATAATCTAAAATAGAGTTTGATATTTTAAGTCATCCCACAATCAACATAGTCGAGTGTCGTCCATGCCTACCCCCCCCCCCCCCCCTCCGAACACCCGCCAGTGCATGCACGAGGCATCCTGGAGTCCGAGTCCGAATCCGATCAACAAAAATTAACTTGCATCTTAGAATTAATCATTTTTCCTTCTAGAAAAATACTCCCACATGGCACACACTTGTGCTCCATCACACCTCTGCACACCTCAACACGCATTATATTGAGATACTCATCATTTGGTGT
>JANAVB010044199.1:0-47702 GCA_029216955.1 Iris pallida | reverse complement strand
CGGATCCAGAAATGTATACGGGGTGGGCTAGATTGAATTGGGGTGGGCTAGATTAGGCAAACTTTACTGAAAATTTTAAAAAAAATTATATGGAAAAAAAGAGGAAATTTTTTTTTTGGGTGGGCTCCAGCCCACCCCATGTGTTACCTTGATCCGCCCCTGCTATTTTGTAATCGAATTTCTTTCCATCTACTCGATCGTTTCTGATCCCAAAAATTCCTACGGATAGATGAAATGACCCTCTACAAACCCCCATTAATTGGTTCGATCGAAATCGATCTGGATTTCGAGTTATATCAACTTGAAATTGACGAAAAGCTTGTTCAACAGGACATTTTCGAATGTTGACACCCCTATTTTCGTAGGCAGATTGTGATCGAGACAGTAGGTATTTTTCAGAACTAATTGAACTAGGTTAAGGATAACCTATAGGGCTTCCAAACCCTGTTTGTAGATCCAAATTTCATCAACTGTGCCCTAAGAAAACAGAGTTTGAAAATCGAGATAAAATCTAATTTTTTAAATATTAAAAATTTATGAAAACCTTCGATACGACGTGTGTCCCGCCAATCTGGGCGACGTGGTCGTGAACCGAAAGCATCAAAAGGTGCGTAACGGCTTCGTAGACGTGTGGGCTTTGGCGGAATTCAAATTTGTCGCGTGTGCGCGACGAATTTGATGTGTATCCGTCAAAATTTACCGTATCGGCCTCTATGTAAATTTCTCAATTACTTTGTGCATACTCGTCAGATCGAGACGAAACTTGCGCCAACCGGACCGTATTATTTTTCTGGTCCTGTATGCCAAGTTTGGTCCGATTCTGAGACAGTTGATCGGATCGCCGTTTTACAGGCCCCACGATCCGATTCAATGGCTGATTTTGTACACGGCCCACCGGAATCCAAAATTGGACATACCATTGGATTCGTATCATCAAAATGAATCCGTCGACATATATTTTGACGACTTTAGAGACCATTGACTCTGGCACGCTTTTCGGTACAAAGCGGGCCCAACGGCGGACATCATTTTTGCCCAAAATTATCGTTTTGCCCCTGTGTCCAGAATTGGACTTGACAGGCAATCCTAGCTAATTTGACTATTCTGAGAATGTTAACAATATTTGTTTCAATTTTCGGAGACAGTTGTGAGATGTGGACTTATTTGGCTCACCAGTTGCCTATATTTTTGTGGGATCTGCGTGCAACTACCAGGCAAGTATACCTTGTCTTCCTCTACATTTTTACTTACATACAGTTCCTTTCATTTTACTGTCTTGGATTTTTTATGGACATGTGCTTTTCGTGTTATTTTCTGTGGAGTTGTTTTTATTGTTTATAGTCGTGTTCATGTTTGGCCTTGTGTTTGATTCTTGGAGTTTCTCACCAGTACCTTGCTTGAGTCGTGTCATAGAACGAGTGCGTGTAGTGAACTGCCATAGCCTTGATTATCATTTTACACAACCAGAGAGTCCACACTCGGGACGAGGGTTGTTTGGTGCACCAGAGAGTCCACACACGGGACGAGGGTGTTTGTCGTGATCATTGGCACCAGAGAGTCCACACTCGGGACGAGGGTTGAACAATTACACCAGAGAGTCCATACACGAGACGAGGGTGTCTTGTCGTGAGCTAACCAGAGAGTCCACACTTGGGACGAGGGTTAGTGCTTAGTTCAAACCCGTGCGTCCACACACAGGATGAGGGTTTGGTTCTTCCATTGATCTCGTGATTATCATTCATCCGGCAGTTCATTTATACGTAGTTGTTCTAGTGTTCGTGTGTTCGTGTTCGTGTTCGTAGTCATTTGTCGTGTTCCTGTTTCTTCTTGTTTATTTTCTCACGCATGATAAAACTGTAGATAGGCATGTATATTATGTATCTTGCTATGTCCTCTGAGGACCTGATGATCTCTTCAGGTTTAGCGATAGCATAGAGTTAGCTAGTGGTTCTGGATGACAGATGTGATGATGCGCTTGCGGGATTCAGGTATCGCTATCGTATTTATTATCCGCTCGTGCTTTCATACCTTATCATGAGATATCATGTTTCTTATTTCAGTTTTAGACTCTTGTTATTTTCTTTAGAGTCTTATCGGACATTTATGCTAGTGGGCTGCAGACCACGACCCATAGTGTTCATTCATGTTTATTATTCTTATTGTGGATTGAGATATAGATTCGTTTGCCATGATTTGGCAGCTTACCCTAGCCGAGACAGCGTTTACGTATTCGAGTCAGGCTGGAGTTCGCTTGATGCGTAGCTGGCTTGCTCACGAGCTCGCGTCCGAAAAATGGGTGCGGGTCGTGACAAGTTTTTTCGGTAGCCCATGTAGGTCAGAGCATATCGTACCGGTTACGTAACTGTACTGGTACGAGCCTGCGACAATGACTAAAACTTAGAAATCTCAATCCACTCTGCCTTGAAAATTCTCTTAGAAATTTCTCTACCGTCTTTGAAACTTCGCATTCGTTCTCGATTATTCTCCCTTGCCTTCTTGTACCATTGATTCTCGTTCGTTCCTATTCCGAGGTGACGAATGATCGTGCTGTCTAGGATTCATTAGAAATTCTTAAATTATAGTATAATATTGCTTGACTATTGAATGTTTGGTTGTTTATAGATATGAGGGAATATAGATGCCATATGCCTAGATATCTGCCGGTAGAATTGTTAGCAATTAGTTAGAAGACCATAAGACTTTAGTGACCGTATTTTGAGGAGTAGTGTGACCAAAAGTGGATAGAAGTCCTCGAAGTTTCGTAGTTACGAAATGACTAGAGAAGGTTATAAAATATTTTTGAGGTATTAAATTGAGGAGATTAAGGTGATAGTGGACTTTAAAATTTTAAGAAATAGTTATGAATTAGAATTTCGAGGACGAAATTATTTTTAAGGTGGGTAGATTTGTAGCCTCCCTTCCCAAAAATTTTAAAAATATTTTTTATTTTTTTATTTGATTTAAATAGTAATTTTTAGATTTTTATAAATAATTATTTAGTTAATTATTACGGTAGATGACCTTACCCATAGTTGAGTTTTGAAATACAAGACAATTAGGAATTGTAACGCCCCAGAACCAGAATACTGGAGAGCGGGGGCGTATATAGCCAGCTGCGTATATTGAAATGGAATCCACCTCGCTATACGGTCACGGCTGTCTAGATATATGAGGGTTTAACTACAAGCCAACAGTCTCCTATGGTCATGAACAAGCCTATTGTCTCAATCTCAAGCAAGCAATAATAGTTACAATATGTCAGAGCACCAAATATATAATAGCAAGGCGTCCCATACATTACATATTGGATGATCATGAAGCTAGTCGTACAAAATATCAAGACTAGTAAGAGTTCAGTCATACATGATCAACCCTAGGATTTGTTAATCATGTTACAGCCCGTAGACAGACAGTAAGTAAATATGCATCGAGCTAACAGGTGCTCGTCGGCTAAACGCCTCAAAAGAATAATTTTACAATGTAGTGAGCGAATCAAAAAGGAAACCCCACTAGTAGCCCGGATTTCGTCTAGTTGTCACCATTGGGCTAGAAGTTCGGTAGATCTTCGGGAGCTGCACCGAGATCTGGCCACACAAAACCAGCTGGGTCAAACCCCAGAAAGAGCAAGTGCCACAAAGGAGTCCACGAAATAAGAACGAAAGCCAGCATATCAGATGTCACGACCCGCACCCGCTCTTCGGATACGAGACGTGTCCAAGCCAGCCTACGCCGCAGAGTCGGCGGTAGAACGCTATCAAGCCGGCAAGAAATAATATGCTCAAAAACATCACATTTGCTGCTCATTCACATTTCTAAGTTATTACAACATTTACAACATTAAAATTAAAGGAAAAACAAAGTTTTACAATTAAAGGAATTGATACAATTGCTTTCTATTCTAGGTTGTCCTCAGCATACCCAAGTCTTTCCAATGCTAACAGTGATCGCGGCTAAACCTGAAAAATATTGGTTTCCAGTCAGGAATGGAACAAGTACACAAACCGACGACAATACAAAACACAATAGAATTAACAAGACATGAAAATAGCATATGGAATATGAAAGCTAGTGAGAAACTGATGACATAGCACGATAGAGAAGTAAACAAGAAAAAACTAATAAAAGACATCTATCTAGGTGGTGTGAAATATCTGTTTCGACATATGAACGACTAGGGGGTAAATCCGGCATCTACACGTATCGTGTGCAGATGCTATTGTTCAAGAATAGACTCATGGGAAAGTTCTGGGTAGTCCACATGTTTACTAAGATATTTTTCCTTCCGACTACTCCGTGTGACGAGCGTGTCAACAAGCAGCAAGATATATGTATAGACATGAAATGAAAAAACTACTATGAATCGAAAAGCAATCAGAAAGTGCACTTGCCTGAGGTCCTTAGCTGGTGAAACTGATAATACCGTTGTGTTCACAATAGTCCAGTTAGCCTAGGGTCGATATGCAGGGTTGCAAGAAAATATGAAATTATCGATTAGTTGCGATCCATGATAATCCAATGATTTAAGGGGTATTTCTTAACTTAGAGAAAGGATAACTATTTAATTAAAAATATGTATATACTTTGGAAGGTATAGATAACATAATAGGTTTTAACCCTCTTTAAGAAAATATTTGTTAGTTATTTGAGATATATTTAGAAGCATGATAGATATTTGAACCTATCTAAGAAAGTATTTACAAATACTTATACAAATCTTATTGAAATAGAGCTATTAACTATTATTAGTCAAACTACCATATAGCTTTTGGAAGTATTTATACAAACAATTTAGATATCTATTTAGGAATTATATATATATACATGTCCATAAAAGATATCTCAAAGGTCCAAAATATCATTTAAATATTCTAAACCAATAATATTTAATATACTTAGTATACCAGTCTGGCCCAGAGGCTCAATTCTCATATTGGGCCGGGCCAACTAATCAGTAAATAATAATAATAATAATAATAATAATAATAATGATAATAATAAGAAGAAGAATAGTATACTCTGTACCAGTATTCAATACACATGTATGTATATGCTGTTGCAATAATATGCCTAATATAACTCTAATCTCTGTCTCCTTTTCTAAAATGTAAGTAATCAAACAAAACAACAAATGAAGACTAGCATTACTTTTCTCCTCGTTTTACGAGGGAGGGAAGTAATAGAAATTAAATAAAAGAAACTAACAGATGCTTTGTTACAAAGCAGCAAGAAGAAAGAGGAAAGGGGGGAGAGAGAGAGAGAGAAAGAATGGGCAGATCGAAAGGAAGGAGAAGGGAGAGGAGGGGCTCACCAGGAGAGGGAAAGGTTTTCCTACCGCGCGCGACGGAGGCGGAGCAGCGTCGACGCGGTTCGAGGGCGGATCCGAGCGGAGGGCTCCAGTGAAGGCGCGGCTCGGTGCTGGACCGTTCGATCGCGGCGGTCAGCGGCGGTGCGGCGCTCGCGGAGAGTCCAGGCGTGGGAACGGGTTTGACCAGGCAGCGTCGGTGACAGCGCCGCTGCTTCGAAGGGTGGCTAAAGACGGCGGGTCGGGTGGAAGACGAGCGCGCGTACGGCCCAGAGCTCGATGGCGACGGCGGACGGCCGACACAGGAGGTCGGTCCCGCCTGGTGGAGCTTCGCGGCGGCTCACCGGTGCGGAGGCGCGGTGATCTAGGGCACGGTGATGATCGACCGGGAGAAGCGACGCCATGGTGGTCAGCGCCGCAGCGGACCTGTGCGCGGGGACGCAGGCGATTCCGGCACTGGAAGTGTTGGGAGCTCGGGAGCTCGACGACGGGCGCGGTTCCAGGAGGGCAACGCGCCGGAGACGGGTGGATCTCGTGTCCTGTCGGTGATGGCTCGCCGGACAAGGTGAGTGGTTGGGATATTCGTGTTGGCCTGTCGACACGGACATGGGGTTTGTTTGTAATTGTAATCTTGTGGAATAAGATGGGAATGACACGGACGCACGGGTCCGGGCATGGCGGACATATGTGCGGCTTTGGTGTGTTGTGGCTGTTAGTGGTGATGAGGTCGATGTCGGTGATGGCAGCAAGGACATGGATGGTGTGGATGCAGGGGTCGACGTAGGCGGTTAGGCTTTGATGGAGATCAGCAAGGCCGGCGTGGGTGCGGTTGAAGGCTGAGGAATAGTTCTGTGAGTTTATTGAATTTTGATTCGAAGGAAAAGATAGAGGAGTCGTCTCCTTATATATGCGTCAAAGCTCTACACTGATAAGACTAGTATTTAGATAGGTAAATCCTTTCTCCAGCTGGAATCGAATATTTTAAAATCAAGCTTAATCTAATCTATTAATGATACGTATGAATCCAACCCGAATAACCGATTAGAATAATATTTAATATTTATCGAAATCATATAAATTTAAATAAATTAAATTCACTTTTAAATTAAGGTTTATCCAATTCATAATTCAGTAATAAATTAAAATCAATGTTAGTTTAAAATAAATATTCGATAATAACAAATAATTCAACTCAGCTGAATTCATTTACCCATATCAATCAAATGATCAATCTATTATTTCTAAAATAATATTTAATACACGTAATCCAAATCCATTCCAAACAACTATTAATTACAAAAATCTAGACCAACAATGGATTACAATAAAATTTATTTAATATTATCAAGTAACTAAATTCTATAATTTAATATGTAAATGGTCTACATAAAATTTACAAAATACTATTTAGTATTCGTCAAGTAATAAAATTCAAAACGAGAATTGGTTGTTTCTATAAATAATATTAGATAAAACCTATTAATCAAGTTATTACAAAATGCCTTATTATTTTAAAAGAATCATTAATTGAAGTCCATATGCTAATAACCAAATAACGCCACTAATGAATTTAAAAGAAAATATTTTATTTAAAACTAATAACATGTACATGTTTTCAAAGAATTTGTTTCACACAATTTAAAAAAATGAATAAAACATTTAAAATCCGGAAAGAGGAGTTACAAATCTACCCACTTTAGAAATAAGTTCGTCCTCGAATTTAAGGAATGTCTAGTATGGATAGGCTCGATAGGTCCGAATGAAAACTGTAGTAACAAAATAAGTAAATAACTAAAAATGGGGATTGATCGATAAGATAAGATCAAGGGGAACAGAAACTTTCTTAATAAGCAATATTGATCAAAGGAAGGATGAGAGTGAAAAAATAGTAATAGCAATAATAATAAGTAAATAGATGGGTTTGATGTTAGAGTCTTGTGGTCTTGATTCATAAATGGTTCTAAGTGTTCTCAAATTTTTTTTGATACAAGCTAATAATGACCCCAAGGACAATTCATCAATAGGAGCCGCTACCCACCTTAGAAATATTATTCTTCAAGATTTTGAATGGCACGATTAGTCATGATTAATGATATAAGAAGTGATGCGATCATTAATCAAAATGTGTTAGATCGTGAAGATAACACGTGGCACTAGTATAGTCAAAGGGTCTAGTCACCATGGTCAAGGATATAATTGAAATATGATTAATCAAACGAGAAAGTCATTAGGCACAATTAACTACTGTTTAGAATTATATAGACGTGGTCAATAATCAAAATTTAATCCAAGTCTAAACATGGTTAATATCACCAGATACAACTAAGATATAGTACGATAAAGATTAATCATGTGGTCATCCGTGCAAGAGAAGTAGAAAGTTGGCACGAGCATGAACGAGGTCAAAATGGTCATGGTCAAAATGGAATGACAATATAACATTAGCAATAATTGATTTGAAATGTATGCACGATTATGATTATAGTCAAGAGAGTTTAGTCGTGATCAAATTTGTTTAGGAACGATCAATTAGTTAAGCAAGGTTGTTTAGGCATGATTATAGGATCAAACCTAGGAAAAGATATGAATTGACTCGATCGAATTAAAAGAAGTCTAGTCCTGATCGAAATTGTTCAAGGATGATCAAATCCAAAATCGTTTCGTTATGCTTAAAATATTTTTCCATAATTAATTAGGCACGAGTTTAGAATCAAAATCTAGATAAGTTTAGGAATCCTATCAGAATTATATTAAAAGATGGTAATCTGAAAAATAGAAGGATAAGAAAAGAAGGAAGAATGGTAGTTTATTGAGAAGATTGTGACTAGGAGTAAGCACGGATCAATTTGAAAACTCAATAGTTATATGCCAATAAGACGTACTCTCTATGGTATTCGAAACTCGTAAACATGATCGAAGTCATTTTACCGAGAATTTATGCCTCGCCAGTGTACAGCTAGCTGCAATAAACTCTTAATTCCACGACTCAAGCAAGGATACGGTAACGAATACCCTATCAACTCTATCCAATCTGGACATAACAACTTAAAGACGAAGATAGGACGACCAAAATATAGCTTTGGCAACATTCGATAACATATACTTACTCGAGATTACTTCAACTTAGGGATCATGCCTCGCCTGTGCGCTGCTGGCTGCAGTGAACCCACAGTCTCCGTAAGTCAAATAAGTGGCAACAGTGCGCGGCTGTCTGCCATCATAAGTCATCAAAATTATTCCAACTATATCCTCCAAGAATATCAAAGGAGTTTAAAAATATCATACAAATTGATAAAGTTAGAAAAGTGCAAGTATCTGTTCTTCAAGTGGAAGATTCAGCTTGAAAAGGAAAAAAAAAACAATTGATTAGGAAGGGTGATGATCGAAGTCGAAATAAGTAAAAATCTTTTAATCCTTATTTCACGGTATTCAATATTCAACGATTGAGAGGAAAATTTTTGAATCTAAAAAAAAACTTAACTCGAGATTAGTGGACAAATGACGGGGAAGTTATTTTGAAAATAATTCCTTCGGTCCAAGGAAAAGAATATTAGTGATACGATCTTATGATATGGCGGTGTTTAGAAAAGACATAAGATAAAGTTGTATAAATGATCATGATTAGAGAGAAAATGAGAGAATGCAAAAGAAATATAAACTTAAATTTATATTTCTATAATATTCAAGATCGAAAAAAATATGTATAAAGCACTATGTCTACTTATTATGGGTATATTTATACACAAGTATATATGTATGGCCTAAAAATCTCACAATATCACTCTAAGAGAAGGTTATCCTATTTCAAAGAAAAATATAAATTTAAAATAGCAATAACACATATTATATTCAATATATAATTTATAGAAATTATTCCAAATATTAGAAATGGACAACCAATATATATACACATCTATATGTCTTCATGGACGACATTTGGTCGCACTATATGACCACTAGGACTTGGGTTGAGTTCGGGCTAGTTTGAAACAACCGGGTCTTCTAAAAGGTCAATAACCTTAATAAATAATAATTAAATTATTCTTAGGGTTATGTCATGATTCGGTCTGGTTTTCTTAGTTAGTGCATACCAATAACTCGTCCTCTACTACCATGGCTAGAACACTAGTCAAAGCACTTGACCACACTCTCAGTGCCAAAATTCTTGGTCATCTTGCACTTCAAAACTTAACCGTGACTAAGGTCGTCTATATTAAATATTTAAAAAAACACACTTTAATTCAACTAAAAGGAATAAGTGCTATTTTCAGAATTTCGGAAAGATGTTACGAATCTACCCTCCTTATGAATTCTGCCAAATCAAAAATGCGATAGTGTATCCTTCTATGAAAGTTATCTAGTGTGACATATGTATCAACCTTAACTACCCAAATGTCAATTTGAATTAGGGACTCCTAGTCCTAACCATTTTCTTTAGAATTGACTTAATCCTAGTTGTGAATGAGCATTTCCTAGTCGCAGGCTCGCAGTAGTACGACTAATATGGTACTACCACGAGTTCGCACAATTTACAAAAACTGACCTGCATGGGCTACCACAAAAACTTGTCACGACCCGCACCCACTTTTCGGAAACGAGACGTGTCCAAGCCAGCCTACGCCGCAGAGTCGACGGTAGAACGCTGTCAAGCCCGCAAGAAATAATATGCTCAAAAACATCACATTTGCTGCTCATTCACATTTCTAAGTTATTACAACATTTACAACATTAAAATTAAAGGAAAAACAAAGTTTTACAATTAAAGGAATTGATACAATTGTTTTCTATTCTAGGTTGTCCTCAGCATACCCAAGTCTTCCCAATGCTAACAGTGATCGCGGCTAAACCTGAAAAATATTGGTTTCCAGTCAGGAATGGAACAAGTACACAAACCGACGACAATGCAAAACACAATAGAATTAACAAGACATGAAAATAGCATATGGAATATGAAAGCTAGTGAGAAACTGATGACATAGCACGATAGAGAAGTAAACAAGGAAAAACTAATAAAAGATATCTATCTAGGTGGTGTGAAATATCTGTTTCGACATGTGAACGGCTAGGGGGTAAATCCGGCATCTACACGTGTCGTGTGCAGATGCTATTGTTCAAGAATAGACTCATGGGAAAGTTCTGGGTAGTCCACATGTTTACTAAGATATTTCCCCTCCCGACTACTCCGTGTGACGAGCGTGTCAACAAGCAGCAAGATATATGTATAGACATGAAATGAAAAGACTACTATGAATCGAAAAGCAATCAGAAAGTGCACTTGCCTGAGGTCCTTAGCTGGTGAAACTGATAATGCCGTTGTGTTCACAATAATCCAGTTAGCCTAGGGTCGATATGCAGGGTTGCAAGAAAATATGAAATTATCGATTTGTTGCAATCCATGATAATCCAATGATTTAAGGGGTATTTCTTAACTTAGAGAAAGGATAACTATTTAATTAAAAATATGTATATACTTTGGAAGGTATAGATAACATAATAGGTTTTAACCCTCTTTAAGAAAATATTTGTTAGTTATTTGAGATATATTTAGAAGCATGATAGATATTTGAACCTATCTAAGAAAGTATTTACAAATACTTATACAAATCTTATTGAAATAGAGCTATTAACTATTATTAGACAAACTACCATATAGCTTTTGGAAGTATTTATATAAACAATTTAGATATCTATTTAGGAATTATATATATATACATGTCCATAAAAGATATCTCAAAGGTCCAAAATATCATTTAAATATTCTAAACCAATAATATTTAATATACTTAGTATACCAGTCTGGCCCAGAGGCTCAATTCTCATATTGGGCCGGGCCAACTAATCAGTAAATAATAATAATAATAATAATGATAATAAGAAGAAGAATAGTATACTCTGTACCAGTATTCAATACACATGTATGTATATGCTGTTGCAATAATATGCCTAATATAACTCTAATCTCTGTCTCCTTTTCCAAAATGTAAGTAATCAAACAAAACAACAAATGAAGACTAGCATTACTTTTCTCCTCGTTTTACGAGGGAGGGAAGTAATAGAAAATTAAATAAAAGAAACTAACAGATGCTTTGTTACAAAGCAGCAAGAAGAAAGAGGAAAGGGGGAGAGAGAGAGAAAGAAAGAATGGGCAGATCGAAAGGAAGGACAAGGGAGAGGAGGGGCTCACCAGGAGAGGGAAAGGTTTTCCCACCGCGCGCGGCGGAGGCGGAGCAGCGTCGACGCGGTTCGAGGGCGGATCCGAGCGGAGGGCTCCAGTGAAGGCGCGGCTCGGTGCTGGACCGTTCGATCGCGGCGGTCAGCGGCGGTGCGGCGCTCGCCGAGAGTCCAGGCGTGGGAACGGGTTTGACCAGGCAGCGTCGGCGACAGCGTCGCTGCTTCGAAGGGTGGCTAAAGACGGCGGGTCGGGTGGAAGACGAGCGTGCGTACGGCCCAGAGCTCGATGGCGGCAGCGAACGGCCGGTACAGGAGGTCGGTCCCGCCTGGCGGAGCTTCGCGGCGGCTCACCGGCGCGGAGGCACGGTGATCTAGGGCACGATGATGATCGACCGGGAGAAGCGACGCCATGGTGGTCAGCACCGCAGCGGACCTGTACGGGGGCATGCAGGCGAGTCCGGCACTGGAAGTGTTGGAAGCTCGGGAGCTCGACGACGGGCGCGGTTCCAGGAGGGCAACGCGCCAAAGACGGGTGGATCTCGTGTCCTGTCGGTGATGGCTCGCCGGACAAGGTGAGTGGTTGGAATATCCGTGTCGGCCTGTCGACACGGACATGGGGTTTGTTTGTAATTGTAATCTTGTGGAATAAGATGGGAATGACACGGACGCACGGGTCCGGGCACGGCGGACATATGTGCGGCTTTGGTGTGTTGTGGCTGTTAGTGGTGATGAGGTCGATGTCGGTGATGGCAGCAAGGACATGGATGGTGTGGATGCAGGGGTCGACGTAGGCGGTTAGGCTTTGATGGAGATCAGCAAGGCCGGCGTGGGTGCGGTTGAAGGCTGAGGAATAGTTCTGTGAGTTTGTTGAATTTTGATTCGAAGGAAAAGATAGAGGAGTCGTCTCCTTATATATGCGTCAAAGCTCTACGCTGATAAGACTAGTATTTAGATAGGTAAATCCTTTCTCCAGCTGGAATCGAATATTTTAAAATCAAGCTTAATCTAATCTATTAATGATACGTATGAATCCAACCCGAATAACCGATTAGAATAATATTTAATATTTATCGAAATCATATAAATTTAAATAAATTAAATTCACTTTTAAATTAAGGTTTATCCAATTCATAATTTAGTAATAAATTAAAATTAATGTTAGTTTAAAATAAATATTCGATAATAACAAATAATTCAACTCAGCTGAATTCATTTACCCATATCAATCAAATGATCAATCTATTATTTCTAAAATAATATTTAATACACGTAATCCAAATCCATTCCAAACAACTATTAATTACAAAAATCTAGACCAACAATGGATTACAATAAAATTTATTTAATATTATCAAGTAACTAAATTCTATAATTTAAATCTGTAAATGGTCTACATAAAATTTACAAAATACTATTTAGTATTCGTCAAGTAATAAAATTCAAAACGAGAATTGGTTGTTTCTATAAATAATATTAAATAAAACCTATTAATCAAGTTATTACAAAATGCCTTATTATTTTAAAAGAATCATTAATTGAAGTCCATATGCTAATAACCAAATAACGCCACTAATGAATTTAAAAGAAAATATTTTATTTAAAACTAATAACATGTACATGTTTTCAAAGAATTTGTTTCACACAATTTAAAAAAATGAATAAAAATTTAAAATTCGGAAAGAGGAGTTACAAATCTACCCACCTTAGAAATAAGTTCGTCCTCGAATTTAAGGAATGTCTAGTATGGATAGGCTCGATAGGTCCGAATGAAAACTGTAGTAACAAAATAAGTAAATAACTAAAAATGGGGATTGATCGATAAGATAAGATCAAGGGGAACGGAAACTTTCTTAATAAGCAATATTGATCAAAGGAAGGATGAGAGTGAAAAAAAAGTAATAGCAATAATAATAAGTAAATAGATGGGTTTGATGTTAGAGTCTTGTGGTCTTGATTCATAAATGGTTCTAAGTGTTCTCAAAATTTTTTTTGATACAAGCTAATAATGACCCCAAGGACAATTCATCAATAGGAGCCGCTACCCACCTTAGAAATATTATTCTTCAAGATTTTGAATGGCACGATTAGTCATGATTAATGATATAAGAAGTGATGCGATCATTAATCAAAATGGGTTAGATCGTGAAGATAACACGTGGCACTAGTATAGTCAAAGGGTCTAGTCACCATGGTCAAGGATATAATTGAAATATGATTAATCAAACGAGAAAGTCGTTAGGCACAATTAACTACTATTTAGAATTATATAGACGTGGTCAATAATCAAAATTTAATCCAAGTCTAAACATGGTTAATATCACTAGATACAACTAAGATGTAGTACGATAAAGATTAATCATGTGGTCATCCGTGCAAGAGAAGTAGAAAGTTGGCACGAGCATGAACGAGGTCAAAATGGTCATGGTCAAAATGGAATGACAATATAACATTAGCAATAATTGATTTGAAATGTATGCACGATTATGATTATAGTCAAGAGAGTTTAGTCGTGATCAAATTTGTTTAGGAACGATCAATTAGTTAAGCAAGGTTGTTTAGGCATGATTATAGGATCAAACCTAGGAAAAGATATGAATTGACTCGATCGAATTAAAAGAAGTCTAGTCCTGATCGAAATTGTTCAAGGATGATCAAATCCAAAATCGTTTCGTTATGCTTAAAATATTTTTCCATAATTATATAGGCACGAGTTTAGAATCAAAATCTAGATAAGTTTAGGAATCCTGTCAGAATTATATTGAAAGATGGTAATCTGAAAAATAGAAGGATAAGAAAAGAAGTAAGAATGGTAGTTTATTGAGAAGATTGTGACTAGGAGTAAGCACGGATCAATTTGAAAACTCAATAGTTATATGCCAATAAGACGTAGTCTCTATGGTATTCGAAACTCGTAAACATGATCGAAGTTATTTTACCGAGAATTTATGCCTCGTCAGTGTACAGCTAGCTGCAATAAACTCTTAATTTCTCGACTCAAGCAAGGATACGGTAACGAATACCCTATCAACTCTATCGAATCTGGACATAACAACTTAAAGACAAAGATAGGTTGACCAAAATATAGCTTTGGCAACATTCGATAACTTATACTTACTCGAGATTACTTCAACTTAGGGATCATGCATCGCCAGTGCGCTGCTGGCTGCAGTGAACCCACAGTCTCCGTAAGTCAAATAAGTGGCAACAGTGCGCGGCTGTCTGCCATCATAAGTCATCAAAATTATTCTAACTATATCCTCCAAGAATATCAAAGGAGTTTAAAAATATCATACAAATTGATAAAGTTAGAAAAGTGCAAGTATCTGTTCTTCAAGTGGAAGATTCAGCTTGAAAAGGAAAAAAAACAATTGATTAGGAAGGGTGATAATCGAAGTCGAAATAAGTAAAAATCTTTTAATCCTTATTTCATGGTATTCAATATTCAACGATTGAGAGGAAAATTTTTGAATCTAAAAAAAAACTTAACTCGAGATTAGTGGACAAATGACGGGGAAGTTATTTTGAAAATAATTCCTTAGGTCCAAGGAAAAGAATATGAGTGATACGATCTTATGATATGGCGGTGTTTAGAAAAGACATAAGATAAAGTTGTATAAATGATCATAATTAGAGAGAAAATAAGAGAATGCAAAAGAAATATAAACTTAAATTTATATTTCTATAATATTCAAGATCGAGAAAAATATGTATAAAGCACTATGTCTACTTATTATGGGTATATTTATACACAAGTATATATGTATGGCCTAAAAATCTCACAATATCACTCTAAGAGAAGGTTATCCTATTTCAAAGAAAAATATAAATTTAAAATAGCAATAACACATATATTATATTCAATACATAATTTATAGAAATTATTCCCAATATTAGAAATGGACAACCAATAAATATACACATCTATATGTCTTCATGGACGACAATTGGTCGCACTATATGACCACTAGGACTTGGGTTGCGCTGGGGTTCAAAGGCGCTGGGTCAAAGGGCGCTGGGGAAGTGGTCGGTGACTGGCGCTGGGGTTGGGTTGCGCTAGGAAGTGAGCGGCGACTGGCACTGGCCAAGTTGCGCCGGAGCCAAGCCGCGCCAGAGCCATGCGCGCCAAGGGAGGGGAGGCGCTGGAGCTAAAGAGCGCCAGCGAGAGGGGGCACGGTTTGCCAAAGGACGCCGAGCGCGGGTCAGCCCAGCGCTAAAGAGTAAAATTGAATTCTCTACCACATGGATGCCTCAAAACAAGCAAAAATCTAAGTTTAATAGATCAAAACCAAAAAAGTCCGAAAATGGTTAAAACTTAGATCTAGAAAAATGGAAACTCCAAATCACAAAATGCCAAGTTCTAATGTGGTTCACTATGGCCTAATCTAACTAATGGACAAATAAAATAGGGTTCCTATTTGGTGGCAATGTGCACTTGCCTATGGAGGTTGGGTGTTATGTGGAGGAAGGAAGAAGAAGATGAAGAAAATTAATGGAAGAGTAATAAGGAGAGAGAAAAGTTAGGTGGGGTTTTAATGAGGGAGGGTGTGTTGTGTTGAGGGTAGAGTTTAACTAAGGGTAGTCCAAAGCAAACCAAACCAAATCCTCTCCATAAAAAATAAAACCACGCCAGGTCCCAAAAACTCAATTTACGAGAAAAAAAAATTCGCAAGTCGAGCCAAAATACAATTACAGGCCAAAATCCGAGAAAATAAAATACAGGTCTGAAATACATATAAGCCTAATCAAAATACGTATTCCGAAATACGGACATTACAACCCTACCCACCTTAAAAGAATTCCGTCCTCGGAATTTAAATCAAGATGCTTAGAGATGTCAGAGACAGCTATACTATCGATAAATAAGCTACACTAAGCAAACAATCAAACAATCATACATACAAGCAAGGGATGGAAAGCATAAGGCATATGGAAGACATTATACCTTACGAGTCAAATAAGTCAGAATATCGCGATCGGATGTCGTCCTCACGCTCCCATGTTGACTCACCTAGAGAGTGATGACCCCAAGCAACACGGACTAAGCTAATAGTCTTGTTCTTGAGTATCTTTTCTCTCCGGTCCAATATAGACACGGGCCTCTCCTCATACGAAAGGTTGGTACCAACAACCAATTCCGAATGGTCCAGGATATGGCTCGGGTCCGGGATGTACCGTCGTAATTGGGACACATGGAATACATCATGCACCTCACTTAGCGACGGCGGAAGAACGAGACGATAGGATACATCTCCTACTCGCTCCAGGATATCGAACGACCCTATATACCTAGGACTAAGCTTTCTCCGTACGCCAAAGCGAATGACGCCATGGTTAGGCGAGATCCTAAGGAATACATCGTCGCCGATAACAAACTCTAAGGGACGTCGATGAGCATCGGCCCAATGGCGATGGCTATCTTGGGCCACTCGAAGACGATCTCTGATTCTTCTGACCACTTCAACTGTCTGGGCAATCATTTCTGGACCAAGCATCTGCCTTTCTCCAACAAAATCCCAGGCTAATAGGAATATGTACTTTCTACCATACAGTGCCTCGAATGGGGCCTTCTGAATACTGGCCTGGAAACTATTGTTGTACGAGAATTCCACCAGGTGCAGGTGATCCTCCCATGAACCTTCGAAGTCAAGGGTACAAGATTTCAATATATCTCCAAGAGTCTGGATTGTACGTTCCGACTGGCCATCTGTCTGTGGGTGATAAGCTGAGCTAAACTGAAGGTGAGTTTCCAAACTCTCTTGCAGGCTACGTCAAAAGTGTGATGTGAATCTTGAATCCCTGTCCGAGGTGATACTAACGGGCACACCGTGAAGCGTGACAATCTGCCTAAGGTACATCTGTGCTAGCTGAGCCGTAGACTGCCCAACTTTGAACGGAAGAAAGTGAGCCACTTTCGTGAGTCTGTCAACTATAACCCAAATAGTATCTCGACCAGCTGGGGATCTAGGCAATCCAGTCACAAAATCCATGGTTATATGCTCCCATTTCCACTCGGGAATTGGCAATGGTTGAAGTAGTCCAGCTGGTCTCTGATGTTCAGCCTTAACTTATTGGCAGACTAAACAGCGAGAGACAAACCGGGCTATCTCCCTCTTCATGCCATTCCACCAAAAGTGCTGACGAATATCACGGTACATCTTCGTGCTACCGGGATGAATAGAATATTGTGAACTGTGGGCCTCTGCCATGATCTCCTGTCTGATATCTCTATTAGGTACACAAAGACGAGTGTCGTGTCGAAGTGTACCATCTTTATGAATACACAACTCAGGCCTTCAACCTGCCTCACACTCTGCTCTGAGTCACTGAAGCTTAGAATCTACTGACTGTGCCCCCCAGATCCTCTCAACTAAGCTGGACTGAACCTGTAGACTGGCCATCAACACCACGTTGGTAGGAAGAACCACTTCAATTCCCATCTTCTGAAGATCTGTCAATAACTCTGGTTGCGCCATTAGGAAGTAAACCCCGGCTCTCCTGCTCAACGCATCTGCTACAACGTTGGCCTTCCCTGGGTGATACTATAAATCCATATTATAGTCCACCAGTAGCTCGAGCCATCTTCTCTGCCGCATGTTAATGTCCTTCTGGGTGAAAACATACTTCAGGCTCTTGTGATCAGTAAATATCTCCACTCTATCTCCGTACAAGTAGTGCCGCCAAAGCATAAGCGCAAACACTACCGCCGCCAGTTCCAAGTCGTAGGTCGGGTAATTCTTCTCATGATCACGAAGTTGACATGATGCATAAGATATTACCTTCCTATGCTGCATCAAGACACACCCCAATCCTCTGCCTGAAGCGTCGCAATAAACTGTGAATCCTCCGGTCCCATCTGGAAGCCTAAGAATGGGTGCCATTACCAAACCTCGCTTCAACTTCTCAAATGATTCCTGGCACTCTGCTGTCCATACGAATGGCACATCCTTGCGGGTCAACTGGGTCATCGGCGCCGAAATCCTTGTAAAATCTGAAACGAATCGTCGGTAGTAGCCGGCTAATCCAAGGAAGCTGCGAACCTCTGCCACTGAGCTAGGTACTGGCCATAACTCGATAGCCACAATCTTCTGGGGATCCACTTCTACTCCTCCTCGGGTAATGATGTGACCCAAATACGAAATACGATCGAGCCAGAACTCGTATTTACTGAACTTGGCGTACAACTGATGCTCTCTAAGCATCTGAAGGACGATTCTGAGATGCTGCTCGTGCTCTGCTTCGCTCTTGATGTAGACCAGGATGTCATCTAGGAACACGATCACGAACTGATCTAAGTAAGGCATGAAAATGCGATTCATGAGGTCCATGAATAAGGCTGGCGCATTGGTTGCTCCGAATGGCATAACAAGAAACTCCCAATGCCCGTACCTTGATCTGAATGCTGTCTTCGAGATGTTCTGCTTTCTGACTCTGATCTGATGGTATCCTGATCACAAGTCTATCTTCGAAAATACTGAAGCCCCCTTGAGTTGATCAAACAAGTCATCTATCCTCTGGAGAGGGTATCTGTTCTTGATTGTCATCGAGTTTAAGGTACGATAATCTACACATAGACTGGACGTACCATCCTTCTTCTTTATAAGAAGCATCGGGACTCCCCAAGGCGATCCACTTGTACAAATAAATCCCTTGGTCCTTAGTTCTTCAATCATCTTATAAAAATCTCCAACTCTGAAGGTGCCATCCTATAGACTCGCTTTGATGCTGGTGCCGTCCCGGGGATCAAGTCTATAGTGAACTCGATCTCTCTTTCTGGCGGCATCCCTGGAAGTTCCTCTGGAAAGACATCTGGAAACTCCTCACCTATCCGGGGTAACTGTACTGCTGCTACTGCCATCCGCAATACTTGGGGAGGTGGCTCCACTGCGCCTTTGGAAAATGAAAACACTGGCTCGCCTGGAATACTGAAAACAACCCTGCCAATGTGGCAGTCTATCCTAGCATACTGGTTCCTCAACTACTGGTTCCTCAACCAATCCATGCCTAAGACTATATCATAGTCTGATATAGGAAACTCTATAAATCAAGCGGGAAACTCTCTACCGCTAACTACGATCCGACACAAGGAAAACACTCGATCTACTCCCACAAGACCATTACCAGTAAGTATATTGAGCCTCACTGATAATGACTCGGGCTCCAATCATATCCGTGTCGCGAATCGTACAGACATGAATGAATACGATGCACCAGAATCAAATAATACCGATGCTGGAAAGAAGTTAACGAGAATAGTACCTGTAACTACCTCACCTGGTGCAACCTCTTCTTTCATAGTCATCATCATTGCCTGATCTTGTCCTCTGGCTGCGGGTCCCCTCCGCTGGAAACCTCTCTGCCTACCCTGCACTTGAGCCTGGGTGTACTGCTGCTGGTTCTGCTGCTGAAATGCCTGGGCCTGAGGCAACTATGGCCTCGGGTACTGCTGCTGCTGCATAGGTGCTGGTCCCCTAACCGATGGACTGGTTAGGTTGGAAGAGGATGAACTACCCCTATTCGGGCAGGCTCCTATCTTGTGATCTGTCGCTCCAGAAGCCAGACATAATCCCAGCGCCCTGCGATAATCTGCCACCACGTGCCCTGGCTTCCCGCAATGAGAACATCCCATCACGGTAGTCGGCTTCTGCTTCTGCTGCCGTGGGTACGTCGGGGTTGAATGTTGAACCGATGTCACTGAGGCCGCCCGCCTCGGAGTTCCAATGGTCAAACCCCTAGCTGTCGGGGCTGGAGCTGATGATTGGTGCATCTGATTATGGGACCGCTTCCTACCTCCGGTCCTATCCACGATCCTCTAGGAGGTGTACTCGTGCCTTCTAGCTGCCCTCAATACTGCATCGAACGTCTGGTGCTCAAACTGCTCAACTGCCAACAAGATCTCCAAATGCAGCCCCTGCTGGAACCACTGGGCCCTATCAAACTCGGTCGCCACCAAGGTGGGGGCAAACCTACTGAGTCTAGAAAACTTAGATACATAACCGTCGACCATCCTGTCTCCTTGCTTCAAGTTGGTAAATCTCGTCTGTAGGTCGTACCGAGCTACAGCATCAAAATACTTCGTCTGGAATCTTTCTCTAAACACCGCCCAAGTAACCGGCGCCGCTAATCCCACGACCTGTGCCGTCCACCAACTGCGAGCTAAGTCCAGCAATTGTAGGCGTACCACCACCACCTTCTCATTCTCAGGTGTCCTAGCTACTTCCAGAACTACCTCGGTATCCTGAAGCCAAGCGTCCGCGGCAATCGCACCTTCGCTGCCGTCGAAGAATGGAGGGTTCAAGCGCTTGAAGCTGTTGGCCGCGCTGTTCCCTTTATGACTGCCTCTGGTCAAAGCATCTGCCACTGCCTGGTGCAGGGCGTGTCCTCTACGATCCTGGAAGCTATCAAGGTCCTGATGAGACCTACGAAGGTGCCATCATCAGGCTCGACAGGTCGAACGGGCTGAACTGGGGGCTCTCCTCCAGTAGGTACAACTCTGGAGGCTACTCCGGAATGCTGGGCTTGATCTCCGGGTTGCTGCTGGTCCACGGAAAGTGCTCCACCTCGCTGGTCGGCGGGACCAGGTATGTAAGCCCCCTGAATTTTAGGGTTTATTTTTATTTTTCTAAATGAATTATTTTCGATAAGTATTTTATTATTTAATTATTTTTTATCATTAATGGACCTTTCCATGATTTTGACTTCTGGAGCGTCAGGGATACCAATCTCTGTAAACTCTCTTCACGAGTTTTGAAGTAGACAAGATTATCTTCGTTTTGATATATCGTGTCCCACTTGAACTCGTTCCCTTGTGCTCTTTTTGTATCGCGCAACTTTGGGTCAACTTAGACCAATTAATCGTTGAATAATTATTCCCACTTTTATCTTTGATCATCGTTTGCACGTCACCGTGACTTTTAATTTAGGAGCACCAGACCAGTCGTTTTCTCAGAACCAACTTCTCATGAATGATCTACTCGAGACGCTCTCCACCCATGACCTTCGTGTCCCACTCAGACACTCCATTTTGTGCTTCGTTTTCTTCGCACAACTTTCGGGTCAATTTAGGCCGATTTATTTTCTACCGTGAAACCTGATTTATTTTCCAATTTAATTTCGGGACCTGACATCAATCCAACCTAGTCGACCCAAAGTATGGACCTGGCCCACATGAAGCCTACTACCCGCATGACACTTGTGTCCCATTTATTGGAGTCCCCGTATATTATTTATTTTCCTATGATTATAAATCCCTATTTTTAATTTAATTATTGCACCCGGTTCGATTTTGATCCGACCCTGCTCGACCGAACCCGAACCCAAGCTCCATATTGTTCTTTCATGACTGTCCAAACACCCCGCATAATTTCCCTATTTTTTCTATTTTAAAAATCTATTTTTCTTCTCTCTCCACTTTACAAAAATCTATGTATATATATATATATATATATATATATATATATATATATATATATATATATATATATATATATATATATATATATATATATATACATAGATTTTTGTAAAAAAAAAAAATATATATATATATATATATATATATATATATATATATATCTTACACTCTCTCTCCAAACAAACACCACCTCACCCCCTCCCCTCTCTCTCATCCAGAATACAACACTCCCCCTCCCCTTTTTGGACCGACCTACTCTCTCTCTCTCTATTCTCACTCTCTCAAATATCAACTCTCTCTCTCACTCTCTCTTATACACACACACACCCCTATTCTCTCTCTCTTTATTTTTTTCTCTCATTCAACACATCCCCCATGGCCGACAGCCCCTGCTTGGCCGACCCATGGCTGAGCTCCTCCCCGACTTCACCTCCTCCTCCCTGGTCGACACAGCCACCACCATCATCCTTCTCTTCTTCAACTTCACCACACCATCACCACCTTTCCACCACCATGAACACCACACCATCACCATCGTCTTCACACCTAACCACCGCGCGCCTGTCACGCCCCAGTACCGAAATACGGAGACGGACTAGGCCAGCTACTCCATATGAGGTACGTAACGTCATACGACGATCGTGGCTGTCGAGAGACTAGGGGGTACATGCTACAATCAAGTCTCCTATGGTCCCACAGAGTTCTATGTCTCAATCAATCAAATCACATCAGCAATTAAATAAACATTAAAGATAAAGCAGTAAGGCGTCCCCGTCGCTTCATCAAAATGGTCATGAGAGACTAGCTTTATAATTTAGCTATCTCAGAGAGTCAGGAGTACAAAACTATACACAGCTGCAGTCTGTTTATTTACAATTCTGTACTGACACAAAATATCAAGTAATCCGGCTAACAGGTGCCGGTGGCTAAACGCCGCAAAAGTATAAGCAGGAGTGGTGGAGAAGAAACCCACTCGAGTCCCCGAACCTCCATGCTCCTAGTATGTACCATGGATGTCAGGGAGGAAGATCGTATCCTCTGGCTCTGCTACGAGATCTGGCCAAACAAAACCAGCGGGGTCAGCCCCGAATAGCAAGTACCGCCAAAGAGGCACAAGAGTTAAGATTAAAACCCAGCTAATAGAATGACTGATAATAGTAATACTTATGCTACTAATATAGGGTGGCGCAACATCTTCGAGCCCATATGGCACCCTTACAACCAAACAAGGACAAAAGGTGCCACATGGAGTTGGGACGTGTCGTACTCTATAACTTTCACATAAGTTAAAAGGTATAAACAATAAAATCTTCTGATCGTGACTTTGGTCGATAGCCTATCGCAGCACAATAACCAACCCAACAATCAAACAAGAACATGGGTTGGATCACGTACCATGATAGACCATGTTCCTCAGTCATTTACAGAAGTAGCACTTCACAACCAGAATAAGTCTTCCGTTCATAACTTCAGTCCATAGCCTGTTATAGTACGATAACCAACCCAACAATCAAACAAGAACATAGGTTGGATCACGTACCACAACAGTCCGCTTCCCTCGGTTATTCGCGGAAGGTAATAGGATACAAGCAAGTCGTTTTCACGGCCAATCAAGTCTACAAGTTTCTAGTGGGACGAGGTTATCCTCGCGTCATGTTATTAGAAAATCCTCAGATCGTATCTTTCCAGCAAGGCTAGCCAACCCCGGGGTTCGCGTAGACAGGTGTTATTGAGCATAGGTCCCTCGTAAGGCCACCTTGCCAAAACATATAATATATAGCATGAATTAATCGGATACAGTCATCCGCTCGTTGCGGACGACACAGTATCCGTGGAGACCAGCCGACGCGTCAAGACAATATCTCAAGGCGGCTGGTGTAACACGATCTCAGGATTCTGCCCTTCCCATGTATCTAGTATATTTAGTTACCTAGTTTAACCCTAGGTGAAATCTTGGACTCTCATGCTGTGGCCTGCATGATTATCCTCCTAAAGTCGTACTTTAGTACGAGTACCCCAAAGAGGATCCATGTTAATCAGTATGTCAACATGTACTACCCTCCTTAGTGTAATGCATTATTGCAAATATGCCACGTGGAGTTACGAGTCATTTGTCGAGCATGAACAAGAACTGGGACATTCAGGTACAAGTATCGGGTAGGAACACTTTGTTCTCCGGGGTCACATTAGTGCTTATATCATGCTCGGGACAAAAGGCATAAGGATATAAAATGGGCATATAATATCTAATAAAATATCAAAAGCGTACGCACAAAAGCACGCACGCTCATGGGGAGCTGCGTGCGTGAAAGTCACGCAGACTCACTCACGACAGCATGCGTGAAAAGTCACGCAGGCTCAAGGAGAGAGGTGCGTGAAAAGTCACGCAGGCTCAAGGGAAGAGCTGCGTGAAAAGTCACGCAGACTCAAGGGAAAGTGCTGCGTGAAAAGTCACGCAGACTCAAGGAAAAGTGCTGCGTGAAAAGTCACGCAGACTCAAGGGAGAGTGCTGCGTGAAAAGTCACGCAGACTCAAGGGAGAGTGCTGCGTGAAAAGTTACGCAGACTCAAGGGAGACATGCTTCCAACAGGAAGCATGCTCAAACAGGAGCACACTGCTCACTGTCTCCTCCAGACAGCAAGAACACCATGGTTAATCCCCAAACTTCAAAACATCACAACTTGGCCATCCGAACTCCAAATCCGGACTTCCAAAGTTCCATCTTGGGTGAAATGGAATTCTCTTCCACATGGAAGCATCAAAACCCACAAAACTTCAAAGAAAATAGATCAAAACTAAGGAAATCCGAAAATGATTAAAACTTAGATCTACAAAAATCAAATCTTCAAAATGGAAATTTCCAAGTTCTAAACTAGTATAGATTGAGGAGAAGAACATGTTTTGGCAAATAATTTTGTAAGAAATCATTAACAAAATTTTGGATCCTTCTCTTGAGCAAGTTGGTACTTGCCTTGGTTGGTGGAGGAAGTAAATGAGAAGAAGTAAATGAGAGGAGAGAGAAGGAGATGAGTTATTATATAGAATTCTTGGACCCATGGGTTCATGATGAACCAAAGGGTTCATGATGACCCATTGGTGAACCAAGAATAGGTTACCCAAATAAGCCAAAACTGTAGGCCCAAATACAGAAAATAAATTAGGAAATAATATTTTGTCGAATATTTTTTTGGGAAATGCATGAAGAAATACTGCATAATAAATATAGTATAAATACAAGTTAAATACTATTTATCAGTTTACGTATTAAAATACGTATTCCAGGATTGGGGAGTGACAGCGTCGCCCCTCGCCGTACCCCTGGCTGCGCCACCGCGCCAGGCCAGCGGAGCACAGCAGAGCAGCAGCCGCCAGCAGCAGCAGCAATGGCAGCAGCCGTGAGCGCATGCGCGCGCATGCGAACGCGCGCTGCTGCCGCCGTGCGCCACTTCGTGGCCAGCCTGTGCCCCCGCGAGTACCCCAGAACTCCGACGAGCCCCCGGCGACCTCCCCTAGGATGCCACCTTCCTCCCCGGTGCGACGCATAGGCTATTCGTGCGTTTACGTCGAAATCCCGCCGTGACGCGCGATTTCAAACTTCAGAATTCGCGTCCCGTCGTAGCAAGTTCGTACGAATTTTCTGGACAATCCGACCGTTGGATCGGCGAACTCCTTGCTCTGTCTCAATCTCGGTATATCCATCTTCACTCCTGTCAATTTTCATCCGTTAATTTCATCGTTTGATACCTCAAAACTGGCCACCAAGTTGACGTTTTAAATTGAACTATTTTGGACAGTTTTATGGAGCCGACTTCGTCAGCTCGTAACTTTGCCGTCGCAGCTTCGGTTGGTGCTCTACCAGTTCCTGTGCACAGCTGGTATAACCCTCTTCCTGCCTCCTTTAGGTTTCGTTTCATTTTAAGTACGTTCGGTTGGTCGAATTCGACGCCAAAGTTGGCCGTCCGAATTCTTTAATTTGTACTTGTTAAATTCTATTTTTGAACCCGGGACTCCGGATTCAATTTATGACACCACCAGTAGACTCGTGGCGTCGTTCTGGCTTGTTTTCATATAAAATTTGCTTGATTTGGAGAACGTGGGCCCTGGTACGCATTTCGGTGCAAAGCGGGTTCCACTTTTCGAGTCAACGGGTCACTTTGAGATCGGCTCATCGAAATCCTATTCCGGATATACTGTTGAGTTCGTATCGTCATTCTAGACTCGTTGACATATCATTTGTTGAGTTTTGAAGACATTTGCTCCGGCACGCATTTCGGTACAAACCGGATACCAAGTGTCTGCGTCAACGTATCATTTTGAGATCGGCACATCGGAATCCTATTTCGGACATACCGTTGGGTTCGTATCATCATTCTGAATTCGTGGACATATAATTTGCTAGGTTTTGTAGACTTCTATTCCGACACATTTTTCGGTACAAAGTGTGTACAACGGCGGACATCATTTTGATCCGAAATTACCGTTTTGCCCCTGTGTCTAAATTGGACTTATGGGTAGGCTATCCTAGCTAATTTGACCGTTCTGGACACGTTGGTGATATTTATTTTATCATCTGACAACATCTGTAAATTTTGCTTATGTATTATCCTTAATTTATAATTAATTATTTTTCCAGAAATTGTTAATTTCTGTTTTTGGATTTTTATATATATTTTAATTTCTATAAAAATCTAGGAAAAATTGTATTTAAATACTATGTTAATTTAGATAATTTATTATAATTTTTCTAGTATTTAATAAGTACTTTTGGTATTTTATAAAAATGGAAAAACAGAACTCATTTTCAGGATTCATATGTTTGCTGATTTTTAATAAATATTTATGAAGGTTTATAAATCCCAAAAAAATTAGTATAAATTTCTATAATTAACAAGGATCATTTTGATACTTTATTTTATATTTATTTGTGCTTTTCGTCTATCTCAAAAATTATTGGAACTTAGTGTACAGCTTGATTTAATTATTGAGTAGTTACGACTTTCAATGAATTGTGTCGTTTTGAGTTATTGTAGTATTGGACCACCCCCTACACTAGTGTATAGATCCTAGGAAGTTAGTTTGTGTATAGTGGCACTCCACATTATACTTTTATGCTAGGTCCCCACTTGGCTAGTATCCAGTCAGGAGTCGTGTCACACCACTAGTGTAATATTGAACATAGCTTAGAACTGAGTTTGTATATCATTATTGACAGGACACCGAACATCTATATCTTCGTACTAGTATTCTTGCTTTGTTCGAGGCAAGTACATCTACAGACTCATTTACTGTCTTTCAATGCTAGAACATGTATTAATCCTGTTAAAATATTGATCTTTGAGGTAGCAAGTTAAATCTTCACATGCTGTATTACTTACAGTACCTGCCATGCTTAGGACAGTTCTTATATCTTCACATGCATCTTACTGGTTCCCCGTACATGTTTTACTATGCTTTATACTGCTATCAGTACCTACCGTGCTTTACATCGATCCCAATATCTCTTACATGTTCTTATCGTTCTCGTATCTCTCACATGTTATATATATGGGTTATAGGGAAACTGACAGTTGAGTACGTGATCATGCCCCCCTCATAGTAGCGAGCGAGGTCGCATTTTATATGCATACCTTGTCGCAGGCCTTTATCTCAAAGCTGTATTTGTACGTATGTACATCTATCGCCTTTACACTTGTATGGAAGTACATTTCATTATGTGCCTCAGCACATTGTACATCTATTGACCGATTACGTACCTGCTACAGTTTTAAACATTACATATGCATCTGTCTCTATGATATATGTCTCCTTGCCATGATAGACTATGAGTTATGCCATGTTCCCTATGATTCTATGATACTGTGATTCCAGTCATACCATGATTCCAGATATGCCATGTTCCCTGTGTTACTATGATATTGTGATCCCAGTTGTACCATGAGGCCATGTTTCCAGTATTTCCTGTTTTATAGACTTATCACACCATGTTTCTTATTGTACATCTCTTTCATTATATATTTAGTATTTTAGTTGTAGAGGTTGTACTTGCTCCCGTCCTGACAGGATAACGTTGTAGGTATACTTTTCGAGAAGGAAACGCTATATGTTATATGTTATGGCACTGATTTAGAGGACCTGGCCTTTGCTCCAGTAGAGGCCCCAGCGGGGAACCTTGCTTAGTTATCTTTCTTGTGTTTTGATACTTAGACTTTATCTGTACTTATATTTGGATACTAGACTTTGTCTCCAGTTAGATACTTGGAAGTGTATTATTTAGTCTGTACTTGTTTACCTTCGCTTATAGATGATGTGTTGTGATGAAATTTAATTATGATTTTAGAACTGTTAGCTGCTTAGATCCTTTATTGTCTATACTTAGAACAGCTTACTACGCTTTAACCAAGCGTAGGCTGGACATGGCTCGGCCCGGCCCAATAATTTGGGTAACGGGTCGTGACAAGGTACAGTGCCGTTGAAGAAGACGACATAAGGAACAATAAGGAAGGACTAGGACAGATCAACGATACAAGCACATGATCAGGGCAAGAATCCAGGGATTCAGAGGTTATGAATAGAGATCAAGGACGAGTACTGATTGAGACATCTATCCGGTAAACCCTCACATATCTTGATTTACAAGACCTGCATGGGCCACCACTTAAACCATATAACGCCCCAGAACCAGAATACTGGAGAGCGGGGAAGTACATAGCCAGCTACGTATATTGAAATGGAATCCACCTCGCTATACGGTCACGGCTGTCTAGATATATGAGGGTTTAACTACAAGCCAACAGTCTCCTATGGTCATGAACAAGCCTATTGTCTCAATCTCAAGCAAGCAATAATAGTTACAAGATGTCAGAGCACCAAATATATAATAGCAAGGCGTCCCATACATTACATATTGGATGATCATGAAGCTAGTCGTACAAAATGTCAAGACTAGCAAGCGTTCAGTCATACATGATCAACCCTATGATTTGTTAATCATGTTACAGCCCGTAGGCAGACAGAAAGTAAATATGCATCGAGCTAACAGGTGCTCGTCGGCTAAACGCCTCAAAAGAATAATTTTACAACGTAGTGAGCGAATCAAAAAGGAAAACCCACTCGTAGCCCGAATTTCGTCTAGTTGTCACCATTGGACTGGAAGTTCGGTAGATCTTCGGGAGCTGCTTCGAGTTCTGGCCACACAAAACCAGCTGGGTCAAACCCCAGAAAGAGCAAGTGCCACAAAGGAGGCCACGAAATAAGAACGAAAGCCAGCATATCAGATCATAAAGAAAATAGAAGAAAAATACCATTAATAAAGAGTACAACAGGACAATAAACGACTAGGGACGTGGAACCATTTCGGGAGCCAGGTTACAACCCTTAACCAAACAAGGACTGGGGTTGTACCCTTCGCCTGAATAGCACCTTGTCTCTACCCATTTATTGTTAAGATAAGTAAAACAAACATGCTCAGGAGAAACCAGGTACTGGGACTAGACGAGACTTAGACAGGGCTGGACACCATCCATTCACAAGCGGCTAAGCAAATACTATGGCTTACTACTTAACTAACTAGGGTTATCATATGCCTAATTACTAACAAGGTGCAAATGAGAAATTCCACGTCCCAAGCCCTGCAGACTATCCAGTTATCCTTCCGCGGGTTGAGAGTATGGTTGGGTATATTGCCCGGGAGACAATGTACCCTTAGGTGACTTAGAGGGTGCAACACATGACAGTGTGCTAGAAATGTGCCCTACTCGTCGGCAGGCTACAAGTCCTTTTAAAGCGTCCAGATAACGAGATTGCCTGTGACTGAAAATTCTCCATGAACTATAGTTTGATCTAGTAATTAGCCTAATCCATATTCAGTGCGAATCCCTGACCGTGGTAACCAGGGAGTCACATCCTAGATATGATGCAAGACAAGACAAAACAAGTGGATTGTACGAAGCAGCAAGAATGAACACCCACGGTGTCAGAGTTGGTTATATGAGTCAAGTTCGCCATCGCAACAGCATCAATTATCAAGTCAAGTTACAAGTCAGGAGTGCGCCGCCACGGGCCACTATCAAGTTATCCAGTTGCAGAGATTAATTATGATTCACATGTTACAAGCTAAGAGCGTACCCCATCGGGTCACTACTAAGAAGATCAGAAAGTGCTAGGATCGTAAATCACAGAAATCATGAAAACCGTACTAGTCATAAGCAAAACACCGAAAACCGTGCCAGGTCGTGTTGGGTCAAGACAGTTGTGTTGTGTGGAACAAGATCTCAGAACTCCAATCCACAAAAGAGAAGCCAAGCCCAAGGAAAATACAACCAAACTACCATGGACAAGTAGGTTGCGCTGGGGTTCCTGGGGTCGGGTTGCGCTTGGGTCGGATTGCACTGGGGTCGGATTGCGCTGGGGTTTAAAGGCGCTGGGTCAAAGGGCGCTGGCGAAGCGGTCGGTGACTGGCGCTGGGGTTAGGTTGCGCTAGAAAGTGAACGGCGGCTGGCGCTGGCCAAGTTGCGCCAGAGCCAAGCCGCGCCAGAGCCAAGCGCGCCAAGGAAGGGGAGGCGATGGAGCTAAAGAGCGCCAGCGAGAGGGGGCGCGGTTTGCCAAAGGGCGCCGAGCGCGGGTCAGTCCAGCGCTAAAGAGCGCTGGCCGAAGAAGGGTTGGCGCGGTTCATCCCAGCGCTAAAGAGCGCTGGCCGAGATCATCTTCTCCAGCAAGGCTAAGAAGAGAAACCCGAGAACACCAAAAACTCCAAGCTTCATAACTTAGCCAAATCAAAACGAAATTTAGATTTTCAAAGTTCTAACTTGTGTAAAATTGAGTTCTCTACCACATGGAAGCCTCAAAACAAGCAAAAATCTAAGTTTAATAGATTAAAACCAAGAAAATCCGAAAATGGTTAAAACTTAGATCTAGAAAAATGGAAACTCCAAATCACAAAATGCCAAGTTCTAATGTGGTTCACCATGGCCTAATCTAACTAATGGACAAATAAAATAGGGTTCCTATTTAGTGGCAAGGTGCACTTGCCTATGGAGGTTGGGTGTTGTGTGGAGGAAGGAAGAAGAAGACAGAGAAAATTAATGGAAGAGTAATGAGGAGAGAGAAAAGTTAGGTAGGGTTTTAATGAGGGAGGGTGTGTTATGTTGAGGGTGGAGTTTAACTAAGGGTAGTCCAAAGCAAACCAAACCAAACCAAATCCTCTCCATAAAGAATAAAACCACGCCAGGTCCCAAAAACTCAATTTACGAGAAAACCAAAATTCGCAAGTCGAGCCAAAATACAATTACAGGCCAAAATCCGAGAAAATAAAATACAGGTCTGAAATACATATAAGCCTAATCAAAATACGTATTCCGAAATACGGGCATTACAGGAATCCTGGCACAGGTAGTGCAGTAGCATATTTTGACTAGTGTTTAGCCATGGTAGATGAGTGCCAAGCCATCGGTGTGTCCTAACTAGGAAAGCCAGGCCAAGTTATAGCATGACCATTAGAAATAGTTTAATTAATTATTATTAGAGTTATTGATTTGCAGAAACCAGTTATACCATTTTAGCCCGGACTGGATCCGAACTGAGCCCAAGCCCGTGTAGGCATCCAGTATACACAAAGATTTCATGTAGAAATATTTTTAAGTAGATGCAATGTCGATTATGGGATATTGTAATTCGTTATTGTTATTATTATTATTATTATTTTATTACCAATACTATTGAGATTATTATTATATAATATTATTTTAATATTATTGATTATATTTAAAATATTGTATTGTATGTGTAGAATTTGTGGTATAGTTATATATATAAATATGTATAGACACCAGGATATATATATATATATATATATATATATATATATATATATATATTTTATATATATATATATATATATATATATATATATATATATATATATATATATATATATATATATATATATTATAATTTGTAACTATATATTATAATTTGTAACTATATATTGATTTGTAACTATATTTATAATTTATTAATATATATACATATGTATGTGTGTATTTATCAATATATAGTTACAAATTATAATATATATATATATATATATATATATATATATATATATATATATATATATATATATATTTTTTTTTTTTTTTTTTTTTTTATGTAAATGTATATACATAGATATTGTATATGTGTATTTATATATAAATATATATTATTTATATATGAATATGTGTGTATATATATTTATGTATATGTATATACATATATATTGTATATGTGTGTATATATATATAAATATTATATGTGTGTAAATATGTGTATATATATATAAATATTATATGTGTGTAAATATGTGTGTAAAATATATATATATATATATATATATATATATATATATATATATATATATATATATATATATATATATATTTATGTATATATATATTTATGTAAAAAAAAAAATATATATATATATATATATACATAAGTGATTATATATATATATATATATAGATATATATATTTTGCTAACAAAGAAATAGATAAAAAGAAATAGAAAAAGAAAAAGAGAAATAACAAACCCAGGCACCCCTTCAGCCGGCCCAGTCCCGCTCAGCCCATGAGCCAGGCCCACCCGAACTCCACAGCAGCAGTTGAACTCAGCAATAAGACCCGAGCCCCCTCTGTATAAACACGCGGACGCACATATACACGGATGAGAGATCGAGAGACTACAAAGATTCACAAAACCCTAATCCTAACAGTGCCCCACCGACCCTTACACCAGGGCGCACCACCACGCACGCGCGCGCAGCCGGGAGACGCCGCCGGCCGACCGGAGCCGCCGGGAAATACGAGCGAACAGAGGAACTGTAGCAGCGCAGTAGCAGTGCATGTACCTATTTTACAGGGGCGGATCCAGAAATGTATACTGGGGTGGGCTAGATTGAATTGGGGTGGGCTAGATGTAGGCAAACTTTACAGAAAATTTTTTTAAAAAAATTTATATGGAAAAAAAAAAGAGGAAATTTTTTTTTGGGGTGGGCTCCAGCCCACCCCATGTGTTACCTGGATCCGCCACTGCTATTTTGTAATCGAATTTCTTTCCATCTACTCGATCGTTTCTGATCCCATAAATTCCTACGAATAGATGAAATGACCCTTTATAAATCCTCATTAATTGGTTCGATCGAAATCGATCTGGATTTTGAATTATATCAACTTAAAATTGATGAAAAGCGTGTTCAACAGGACAATTTCGAATGTTGACACCCCTATTTTCGTAGACAGATTGTGATCGAGACAGTAGGTATTTTCCAGAACTAATTGAACTAGGTTAAGGACAACCTATAGGGCTTCCAAACCCTGTTTGTAGATCCAAATTTCATCAACTATGCCCTAAGAAAACAGAGTTTAAAAATCGAGATAAAATTAGTTTTTTTAAATATTAAAAATTTACAAAAATCTTTGATACGACGTGTGTCCCGCCAATTCGGGCGACGTGGTCGCGAATCGAAAGCATCGAAAGGTGCGTAACGGCTTCGTGGACGTGTGGACTTTGACGGAATTCAAATTGGTCGCGTGTGCGCGACGAATTTGATGCGTATCCGTCAAAATTCACCGTATCAGCCTCTGTACAAATTTCCTAATTATTTTGTGCATGCTCGTCAGATCGAGACGAAACTTGTTCCAACAGGACTGTATCATTTTTCTGGTCCTCTATGCCAAGTTTGGTCCGATTCTGAGACAGTTGATCGGATCACCGTTTTGCGGGCCCCACGATCCGATTCAACGGGTGATTTTGTGCACGGCCCACCAAAATCCAAAATTGGACGTACCGTTGGATTCGTATCATCAAAAAGAATTCGTAGACATGTAATTTGACGACTTTAGAGACCATTGACTCTGGCACACTTTTCAGTGCAAAACGGACCCAACGGCGGATATCGTTTTTGTCCAAAATTATCGTTTTTCCTCTGTGTTCAAAATTGGACTTAAGGACAGGCAATCCTAGCTAATTTGACTATTCTGAGAATGTTGGCAATATTTGTTTCAGTTTTCGGAGACAGTTGTGAGATGTGGACTTATTTGGCTCACAAGTTGACTATATTTTTGTGGGATCTGCGTACAACCACCAGACAAGTATACCTTGCCTTCCTCTACAGTTTTACTTACATGTAGTTCCTTTCATTTTACTGTCTTAGATTATTTATGGACATGTGCTTTCGTGTTATTTTCTATGGAGTTATTTTTATTGTTTATAGCCGTGTTCATGTTTGGCCTTGTATTTGATTCTTGGAGTTTCTCACCAGTACCTTGCTTGAGTCGTGTCGTAGAACGAGTGCGTGTAGTGAACTGCCACAGCCTTGATTATCGTTTTACATAACTAGAGAGTCCACACTCGGGACGAGGGTTGTTTGGTGCACCAGAGAGTCCACACACGGGACGAGGGTGTTTGTCGTGATCATTGGCACCAGAGAGTCCACACACGGGACGAGGATTGACCAATTACACTAGAGAGTCCACACACGGGATGAGGGTGTCTTGTCGTTAGCTAACCAGAGAGTCCACACTCGGGACGAGGGTTAGTACTTAGTTCAAACCCGTGCGTCCACACTCGGGATGAGGGTTTGGTTCTTCCATTGATCTCGTGATTATCGTTCATCCGGCAGTTCATTTATACGTAGTTGTTCTAGTATTCGTGTGTTCGTGTTCGTGTTCGTGTTCGTATTCATAGTCATTTGTCGTGTTTCTGTTTCTTCTTGTTGTTTTTCTCACGCATGATAAAACTGTAGATAGGCATGTATATTATGTATCTTGCTATGTCCTCTGAGGACCTGATGATCTCTTCAGGTTTAGCGATTGCATGGAGTTAGCTAGTGGTTCTGGATGACAGATGTGATGATGTGCTTGTGGAATTCAGGTATCGCTATCGTGTTTATTATCCGCTTGTACTTTCATACCTTATCATGAGATATCATGTTTCTTCTTTCAGTTTTAGACTCTTGTTATTTCCTTTAGAGTCTTATCGGACATTTATGCTAGTGGGCTGCAGACCACGACACATAGTATTCATTCATGTTTATTATTCTTATTGTGGATTGAGATATAGATTCGTTTGCCATGATTTGGCAGCTTACCCTAGCCGTGACAGCATTTACGTATTCGAATCGGGCTGGAGTCTGCTTGATGCATAGCTGGCTTGCTCACGAGCTCGCGTCCGAAAAGCGGGTGCGGGTCGTGACACCGACGACTATGTGTCGAATTTGTCTAGATGTGTTGATCTCAATGAACGCAAGCTAAAGGGAATGAAGAGTCACGACTGCCATGTATTTATGGAAAGATTACTGCCCATTGCTTTGAGAGAGTTGTTGCTTTCTTCTGTATGGGTTCCATTGGCCGAGCTATCTACATTCTTCAGGGATATTTGTTCAACTAATTTGATGGTGCAACACATGGTTGAACTTGAGGAGAATATTGTCTTAACAATTTTCAAGTTATAAAAAATATTTCCTTCGAGTTTCCTCGACTGCATGGAGCATCTACCGATTCATCTAGCATACGAAGCCTGTGTCGGTGCATTTGTTCATTATCGATGAATATACCCATTTGAAAGATACATAAAAATTGATATAATTTAAGTTTCATTTCATTGTTAATTCTCAAGATAATTTGTCTCTCTAGATACCTACACCATCT
Organism: Iris pallida; assembly: GCA_029216955.1. Taxonomy (NCBI): domain Eukaryota; kingdom Viridiplantae; phylum Streptophyta; class Magnoliopsida; order Asparagales; family Iridaceae; genus Iris; species Iris pallida. The sequence continues at coordinate 12,132 of JANAVB010044199.1, read as the reverse complement.
ATTGAAGAAAGTTGGCAACAAGGCTCATATAGAGGCTTCGATATGCGAAGCATATCTTATCGAGGAGGTTTCAAACTTCTGCTCCATTTATTTTGATACTCATGTTAAGATAAATCGAAATAGACCTCAAAAGAATGACAAGGTCGTTGAGGATGGAGGTATATTCAATATAAGGGGCAAGCCTGTTGGGGCTAGAAAGAAATGGTGGTTGACTGACGACGAGTATGATGCCGCTCATCGATATGTCTTGTTAAATTGTGACATACAAGAAGTGAGAGATTTGGAGAAGTAAGTGACTACAATTACACTCATTATATTCTCTAATTTGGTGAAGTAACTGACTATATTTATTATTATTCTCTCTAACAGTGTACTTAGAGATGAATTCAAAATGAGGACACCCGATATTACTGATGAAGGACTTCAAAGAGAGGTTGATTGTACCTTTCCGTCATGGCTTCGTAAATACATAAGTAACTGAGATAATAATTTATACGACTACCATTAAAATATATGCATCTAAAATATTTAAATTATCAATATTTGTTTACAGGTTTTATTGCCTGAAACAACACTCACAAATGAGACTATTCATTATTTGGCATTGGGACCGAAGAAGCATGCAAAGACTTGGTCAGGCTATGTCATTAATGGCTTCAAGTTTAAGGCAACTCAGAATGCTATAAATGTCGAATATGTCAATGACGGCTTCAGTACCAAGGATTTCGGTATTTGCATAAGAGGCACCATCTATGACGACAAGCCGGACTTTGACTATTATGGAGTGCTTCAGGATATTATAGATTTACAATATAGTGCCCCATATGATATGCATATTTTGATGTTCAAATGTGAGTGATTCGATACGACACCAAATATCGGTTAGAGAATCGGTATACAATTTGGATTCGTCGATATAAATCATCGCAGGAGGTATAGAGGGTCTGACACGTTTGTGATAGCAAGTCAGGCTGTTCAAGTCTACTATACAAGCTACCCAAGGCATCGTAGAGATCGATTTGACTGGTGGGCAGTATGCAAGATTAAATCTAGAAATACATTCAACGTTGGAGACCCAGCATACCAAGAGGACCAGATCGAAAAGTTCCAATACTTGGTATAACAGTCGGATACCATGGATGATAAAAATATTGTTGAGAAAAATAGAGGGGAGGAAGAGGTTGATACACAAGACTTAGCTGTCAACCAGGAAAAAAAGAGGCATCTTGTCCCAAATATTGAGAAAGAAGAAGAAGAAGAAGAAGAAGAACTTGATGAGGATGAGGATACAGATGAAGTCGACGGTGAGGATGAAGATGAGGATGATGATGAGGACGCGGATGAGGACGAGGACAAAGACGATGACTAGATTAAATATCAGTATAAATTAAAAACACTTTCAATTACATGATTTTAGTTTGACCTCATAAAAGCACTTATAACTTAGTGAATTCAGTTTAAACTTCTGCATATTCTTGTTTCAGATGGCACTCCTAGTTCTTTTCTTCGCGGTGTCACTCGTCGTCCTGCTGATAGCTAGCACTCGTCGTCGTGGTACTGGTGGTGCTGGTGGTGCTGGTCGTGGTGGTGGTGGTGGGTGTGGTCGTGGTGGTGGTGGTCGCCTTCAGCCTTCCCGGGAGGCGACGCCCGCTATAAATTTATTAGTAATATTATTTGATTTTTAGGCGACCCGGTTGTACCGAACTAGTCCGGACCGGACCAGAACCAAGTTCAAGCCCACGTAGTCGGGTAGTATGTTCAGAGACGACCATGGAGATGTATGTTGTATTGGCATTTTACCTTAGTGATTTAGAAAGCAATTTGGAAACGATTGTTATATATATACACATATTATTGAGCTTGCTATTAGAAATAGTATTTGTTTGATAATATAGTAAATAAATTTCTTTAACAAATATTTTGGGCTTTATGGGATTTATCTAAGTTATATATATATATATATATATATATATATATATATATATATATATATATATATATATATATATATATATATATATATATACTTGTGTATATATATAGAAGTATATTTATAATATATGAAAATATATATATATATATATATATATATAGAAGTATATTTATAATATATGAAAATTAGGCTTACATATAAATATATATATGTTTAGTTTTCTAATTGTAATTATTAGTACATAAATTCTACATTATGAATATTATTTATATTTAAGATGTTTTATTGTCTATATTGAGTTGTGATATATATAGATATATATAACATGAAGGAGTATATGAAGATATACGTGTGTACGTGTATATATACAGATATATACGTATACATATGCGTGTATGTATATATAAAAATATATTATATATGCGTATATGTGTAAATATATAAATATGTGAGTGTGTGTATGTAAATATAAATATATCTTACATGTGCATATGTGTATATATATAAGTATATAGTATTATGTTTATACATAATTGTGTGTGTGTGTGTATATATATATATATATATATTTTTTTTTTGTTTGTGTATATATATATATATATATATATATATATATATATATATATATATATATATATATATATATATATATATATATATATATATTAATGTATTTATATAGAAAAAGAAAAACAAAAAGATAATAAAACCAAAAACATACCAGCCCAGCTGAGCAGCTCAGCCGAGCAATCCCATACCTAAAACCCAAGCCAGTCGGGCCCTTAGGCCCACAGGCCATGCATTAAATCCCAGCCCGCAACAGCGCAAACGAGCTTAGCCCAGCCCGGCCAACCCTTCTTTCCCCTACAGCCCGAACACCCCAAAAAACCCAGTTGAACCCGAGCCTTTCGTTCTCGGTATATATATATATATATATATATATATATATATACACACACGTGTATACGAACGGAGAAACCCTAACCCTAACCCAGCAGTCGACCCCCCTCTGCCTTACACGACCCCCGGTGACCACAGTACCGCCGTAGGCGGCAGAGCAGTCGCCGAAATCCGCGCGCGCGCTGCCTGGAACAGAGCAGTAGCTACAGCAGCAACATCATGACAGGTACCGATTCATCATCTTATTTCTTCGCGTATTCTCCATCATTTTCGATTTCATAAGTTTCTATAGAAACCTCATAAGACCCTCTAGAGATCCCAACAAGTAGATACAGACATGGTTGAGCGATCAATCCGAAAATTTGACACCAAGTCGAAGAAAAACCTGTTCGTAAACAGGGAATAAAGTAAGCCAAACACCCCTACTTACGGTCTGATTCTCGTCGACCTATTAAAAATAATTAGAAAATACTTGAAGGGAGTCAGAGACAACATATAGGAGATTTTAACATATCTTGTAGATCCCAATTTCATGGAGTATGCACAAAGTTATTCTATTTCTAAAATAGTAAAAAAACAGATTTAAAAACAGTTTAGAAAATCTAAAAACCTTCGATACGACGTGCGTCCCGCCAAATCGGGCGACGTGGTCGTGAATCGAAAGCATCGAAAGGTGCGTAACGGCTTCGTGGATATGTGGGCTTTGACGGAATTCAAATTAGTCGCGTGTGCGCGACGAATTTGATGCGTATCCGTCAAAATTCACCGTATCGACCTCTGTGTAAATTTCTTAATTACTTTGTACACACTCATCATATCGAGACGAAACTTGCGCCAACAGGACCGTATTATTTTTCTGGTTCTGTATACCAAGTTTGGTCCAATTCTGAGACAGTTGATTGGATCGCCGTTTTGCGAGCCCCACGGTCCAATTCAACGAGCAATTTTGGGCACGGCCCACCGGAATCCAAAACTGGACATACCGTTGGATTCGTATCATCAAAACAAATCCGTAGACATGTAGTTTGATGACTTTAAAGACCATTGACTCTGACACGCTTTTCGGTACAAAGCGGGTCCAACGGCGGAGATTATTTTTTGCCCGAAATTACCGTTTAGCCCCTGTGTATAGAATTGGACTTTAAGGACAGGTAATCCTAGCTAATTTGACTATTCTGAGAATGTTGGCAATGTTTGTTTCATCTTTCGGAGACAGTTGTGAGATTTGGACTTATTTGGCTTACTTGTTGACGGTTTATTGTTGGTTCTTCGCGCTACCACCAGACAAGTATACCTTGCCAACTTGTAGAATATAATTTATATGCATGTTCATTATCTCGTTGTTGTTCTTTTCCTTACATTCGTGATTGCTTTATTCCATGTCTAGTACACTCATCATGTTATAGTTTTACTTTACATGTTTCTAGTTGTCTGCACATTCTTGTTCCTTTCTGTTATGATATTTCTATCTGTTATACTGTGTTAGTTTTATATGTATTCCTTGATAGAGTCTTCTAGTCCTACACCACGATTCTTTCGACTTGATTATAACTTGACTTGACTTGACATGACTTAAGTAGGACTTGACTTTGACATTCTATAGATTGTGAGTACTTACCTTGACTACGGTCTATAGGATTTTTATACTAGGATTGGCTACCGTCTTGGTTATGAGTGCTTGCCTTGACTGCGATTGAGACACTATAGATTGTGAGTGCTTGCCTTGACTGCAGTCTATAGCTTTGACCTATTAGCCATTTCTAGTATGGCATGCCTGTGTCTTAGGATCCTTATGTTTTGATCTTGTGTCTTGGTTCATTTTGTCTCGTTGGATATCCTTGATTGTTTCTTACTTCTTTGTATATGTGTACTATTACATGTTGGCTTGTATATTATGTATCTTGCTAGTCCTCTGAGGACCCGATGATCTCTTCAGGTTTAGCGACTGCGTGGAGTTTAGTTAGCGGCTCATGATGGTAGTGATTGTACCAGCAGGGATACAGGTATTTGCTTGTAATATATTTTTATTATCCTCTCGTGCTTTATATTCCGTACCATGATATATTCTGCTTATTTTATAGACTCATATCATTCTTGGAGTCTTATCAGACAATATGATAATGGACAGCAGACCATGACCCATAATTGTTCATTCATGTTTCATATTCTTGTTTTAGATTGAGATATAGTTTAGATTAGAAATGATACCATATTCTGGACAGCTTATACGTACTCGAGTCGGGCTGGAGTCTGCTCGATACGTAGCTGGCTTGCTCACAAGCTCGCATCCGAAAAGCGGGTGCGGGTCGTGACAATTTTTTGTGGTGGCCCACGCAGGTCAGAGCATATCGTGTTGACAGAAAATCACAGTCAACCAAATATTGATAGAATTGACTACATGATACTTGTGATAATTCAATACGACACATGAAGACTACTTCCAGTTCAAGTCAGACGACAGCTCGAATTGTAATGTAAGTTATTTTGAGTCTGTACTTTTATAATTTTATTGAGTCTAGATCTATGTAAACTGAGCTGTACTGAGCATCTGAGACTTAGCCTATAACCATACCCAAATCCAATAGCTCCACACATATCCAAAATAAGCCAATTGGACCCATGACCCATTCTGTGCTCTGGAGACAGAGTTCGGGCCGAACTCTGCCTCCACACAGAGTTCGGGCCGAACTCTGCCTCCTAAAAATCAGCACCCTAATTTTTAGGGTTGGCTGGTTGCAAGTTGTCCAACGGCCATTTTTTTTAAAATTCTGTAGCACCCAGTTTTCCAAATGAGGGTAATTTTGAAATTTTGTGTTTATAATTATTTTAATAATGATTTTTAATTCATGATATGATTTTTGGTGATTTTAAATTATTTTAAAATTATTTTAAATCAATGACTTGTGGTTTTGACGTTTTGCTAGTGAAACCCTAGAGACTGTTTGACCTAGAGCCTAACCATGTGATTATGATATTTTAATGTCATTTTTGGCCTAAGGATATTTTTGCATTTGACCTCTTTGAATTATTTTGATATTATTTTATTATTTATGATATTGTTTTGGGGTTATTTGAGTCGCGTTCGAATTTCAACTCAATCCGACTTGAAACGGGGACCCGGGGGTAGTTTGACTCTAGTGGGACCCACACACTAGTTAGGCATGGCCCACATGATATTAATTTCAATCCACATGATAGAAATATTTTAGTTAGAGATTAGACTAATTATTATGGATAGGGTTAGTGTGATTAGAGACTTTAGAATGACTAATTTAGCCCCAACCAATTAGCCCTTTCCTAATACTCATAGAATAGGTTTGTGGGGGCATTTTGGACCTTACCATAATTGGACAAATAGCCCCTTATGGCCAGCCACTTTGGGAGAGGATAGGCTCAAGTTCATTTCATTATTCTCATCCACACTCTCTCTCTTGTTCTTCCCCAAATTCCTAGAGAGCAATCCCTAGCAATTTCTCCTCCAAATCCTTTCATTTCGCCACCAAATCTTCTTCTTTCCTTCTCCATTCTAGCCAAGGAGGAAGCTACCCAAGTTTGGGAGGATTCGGAGCTCGTTCGTATCCTTTTGGAATCTCTACGTGTCGGTGTCGCTCCGGGAAGGCTTTTCTTCGATTCGATCTACCGGGAGGTATAAATCCCTTCTTCTTTTCATTTTCTCATACATATAGGTCTATTTTGAACCCATAGGAATGACACCCATGGTTGTATCTCCATTTGTGTCCATTTCATGTCCATGTGGAAGTCATAGGAGTGTCCTTTGTGTTGTGGTTGTGTCCATGTGGAAAAATCCCAAATTTGGACACACTATGTGTTGTTGTTATGTATGAATGAATTATTACATGTTTAATCTCATATTTTTGTATTGGAGATGTGTTCTATAGTGTCTCATATATATATATTAGTGTAGAGAGTGAGTTCTTGATATATTATGTTATATACTTGTATTCTTTTGTCTCAAACTACCCAAATCCGTCATGATTTTTATCCACGTTTTTAATTTCAGCCCTAACTTAGAATTGTCATAACATCTAGCTCAAAGCTCGGTTTAATCTCCTATTTTTTTTAAAAGAAGCGTATTGAAGTTAGCTTTCCAAAAATATGTATTAGTAGGACTAATTCTTTCTGTAACTTTTTGGAAAATTATTTGAGTGTCAGCTGTACGAAAGACAAACGCGTTCTCGGTGTTTTCGCGATTCCGGGAGTTTTCGGAAACGAAAACGCGATCCGTTTGAAGTTTCGGAAAGCTAACACATAGATCTATAACATACTTTAATCCTAAATTTTAATTCATGTTGAGATGGTACAGTATTGATTATTAGTAGGAGTTACTATTCGGCATATGCATTTTGTGCACCCTTGTGTGTAATATAATGTTCTATTTAATTTTAACCCATGTTAATGTATATACATTACGTAATTAAATAGAGAATGCAAGCATAAGTAAATGGTTAAATAAATGATGTATAAGGTGTAAGTATCCTATCTAATGTAAGCATGTATAAGTATGGCTTGTAATGAATATGTAGGTTCCATAGTATGTAATGTATGGTGCATATAGTAGTGCAAGAGAATAAATGAATGATGAATGAATGCAAGCATGAATGTAATGTAATAATAGATGTAATGTATGCAATATACAAGTTAATGTGATGTAATTTTCTATGTTAACACAAATCCTATATTACCTCATGTACCCCCTTACACTATGTTGACACTATCACACTTGACACATTGTTCACTTACACTTTGATACTCTTTGATATGTATACACTATGTATGCCCATTTAACCCTCACTTGCCCCTTTGCCATGTTCACATACGCACACATAGCCTCTTAAATAAGTATTTATGAATATAGTTAACTTAGCTATGTATGTATACTGTATATATGTTAGCATATTGTGTTGTAATATATAAGTTTATATAACCATTTGAAATACCATGATTATAGACCTAATGTTGAATACCAATATATGCATGTGTATATATGTGTAGACATATATAGCTTAAAGTAATAGATTACCTAGTGTATATCCAGTGTGAATTCTTGCCTATTTGAGTATTGAATAATTGCATGCTATATAGAGTTGGGTGTATGTTGGCTTGTATAGCCTTGTATTGATGTGTGCTTGCTAGGATAGTCTTGGTTAGGCCTAGTAAGACTTGCTGGGTTAGGACATGACCTAGTTTGACCTAGTTTGACTAGTGCAGTTGACCAGAGCTGACCAAGGATTGACTTTGGCCTAGTTTGACTTAGATTCATGTAGAATGCATTGTAGTGCTTTATATTACCCTTCTGGACATGTTGTAACTTGTGCTGTTCTAATTAGGAGCCAGACACCTCTCCTCGGACAGTATCTTTACCTTGGACATTCAGATATCAGGCGAGTACATTCTCTGATCATTTTATATCTTGCTTAGAATTATTTCCTGCATTAAATTACTTTACTTGTACTGTCACGTTGGTCACACGGATTGGTACTATACGGATACCTTCTTGAGATGTTATCCTTAGGGAGCATCGAGTACTACATGTTCTGTGCGTTTCACTTACATGACGTATCACTATGCTTCACAGGTTCTCTGATCACTTGTGACATATACTCTTATGATCATAGAGTCTCTTAGAATCTCCTATCCCATTTACTGGGTATCCTAGAATCTCCTAGAATCCCCATTTTTGGGACATCCATGTATCACCCTTCGGGGGCTTTGCGTGGAATCATAACATAACTTGGTTGGATCCTTGTGTATCGATTGGGGGTACGGGGGAGTAGAAGTTGACATGTGAATAATACCCAAGTAGTATCTTATCAGAATCTCTTCTATAGTGTCTTATCAGAATCTTCTATGCCATTTACATGTCTATATTGTACTCTGACTCACTAGCCACATGTTAGTTCTCTATTTATAGTAGATATTTCTATTACAGCTCTCTCTCTGTTTATATACAGTATTTCTTTCAGTACCTGTATCTTACTTTACTGCATGATTATATTTTTTAACCTGCTATGAACGGTTGAGATGTAATGTACTCGCTTCTGTCCTGACTGGACATGTTGATAAATTTTACAGATAGCCTAGAGGTTGCCTGCTAGCCTAGAGGAGACAGTAGAGGTTGCATAGATAGCTAGGGTTTTTGCTTATAGTTTATTTTCAGTCATCTTGAGTTGTATTTATGGATTACTGTATTTAGGTTTTGAGATGTATTCTGAGTTTGTATCTTAGACACTTAGACTTCTATCTGTTGTATCTCTTTTCGATTTCATGTTTTATCTATCTTCCTTTATGCTCTACCTAAGATGTGATTGAGTTTACATTCTGCCATGTCACCCCTATTCGGGGAGTATAAACTGTTTAGTCTTATACTGTTAGATGTATTGAGACCTAGGACAGTGTTCTACCACCGACACTGCGGCGTAGGCTGGGCGTTGTTACGTTCTCGTGCCCTAACTCTAGAGTGCGGGTCGTGACAAATTCCAACCAGAATTCTGGCCGAATTCTGCCTACCTGATATCCTATAAATAGGCCATGAATTCTCTCATTTTTATTCATCCAATCTTCTCTTCTCTTCTCTCTAAAGCTCAATACAAGCCATACCCTTCTTCATCTACTAGCCACAAGCTTCCTAAGCCTCAAGTGCCCAGTACTTTTCAGTCAGGAGTTTGTGCAAGAGTTCAAGAAGTCGCTTGGAAAATTTCAAGCATCGCCACTGCGATCTTTGTAAGAAGTTGACGTTCTCTTCTGAAGAAAAGGCACATGGTGTAACTACTATTTCACAAATAGTGGATTTAATCCTGAGCTAGAGTTCTCAGGACTGGACTAGTCCTCCACGGGGAAAACCAGGTTAAAAATCGGCTGTGTTTGCGTATGCTTTCTTGCTCCTTATTTATTTTCGCATTTACTCTGATTACTTTCAGCTTGTAAAAGAGTTTAATTTTTAATTGGTTATTATCGTTATAAACTCTATTCACCCCCCTCTAAAGTTGCCATCTGTTCTTCATATCGTATCGGTTATATAACTGTACCAGTTCTTCATATCAATGGTGATCTCGTTGAGAAACCACATGACAAATATTCTGACGAGGAGAAGAAACAGGCAAGTCTCGATGCGAGAGCTATTAATGCCTTATTCTGTGCTATAGACAGGAATGAGTTCAACAGGATCTCACTATGCACCACCTCTCACGAAGTATGGAGACTTCTAGAAGTGACGCATGAAGGAACCACCCAAGTCAAGGAATCGAAGATAAGCCGTCTCACTCAAGAATATGAGGCCTTTAAGATGAAGCCAAATGAGACGATCACACAAATGTTCACAAGATTCCTCGACATCATCAATCCCCTATCTTCGCTCGGCAAACAATATTCAAATCACGAGAAGATTCGCAAGCTACTTAGGGGGCTACCAAAGATTTGGAACCCTAAGGTGACAGCCATCATAGAAGGAAATGATCTCACAACTATGTCCATGGAGACCTTGATGGAAAAGCTGATGAGTCATGAGCTTGACCTCAAGGACTTCGAAGAGCCTGCTCCTAAGGCTAAGGAGATCGCCTTCAAAGCTCACCGACGAAGGACTGACTCCGAAGAGACGGATGACGACAACTCGGAAGGTGATGATCAAGCTCTCCTTGTCCGCAACTTCAAGAAATTCCTTCACTTCAACCAAAGAAAGAAGGAACCACAAGAAGATGACAAAGAAGAGCCAACATGCTACGGTTGTAAGAAGACGGGACACGTCCGAAAAGACTATCCATTCTTAAAGAAGAACAACCGCTATGAGAAACCATACAAGAAGGCTTCCTCAAAGAAATATGCCAACACAAGCATTTGGCATGAAAGTGAAGCTAGTGACTCCGAGGAAGAAAAGGACTCTCCTTAGGACGCTGCAAACGTGTGCCTAATGGCAACGTCCGACAAGGTATCAAACGAAACTCTTGATGATTTCACTTTTGATGAACTTGGCGATGCTTTCACCGATTTACTTGATGATCACAAAAAGGTCATTGGTAAATATAAACATGCCAAGGAAAAGATCAAAAGTCATGAAGTCGAAATTCAAAGACTTTCTTTACTGCTTGATAACATTAGAGACACTTCACCCACGGATATCACAAATGAGGTATCTAAGCTTAAAATAAGCCTACATAATGCCGAAGCACGCATTGAACAACAAACACAAGAAATTACAGCACTCAATACGGAGCTTACAGAAGAAAAGAGTAGACACAAGATTTCTATTACTAAGATATATGGTTTGAATGCTAAGATTACTGAACTGCAGGCTGTCTCTAAGAAATTAGAGACTAAATTGGAAAAACAGGTTGCTCAACCTCAAACCCAATCACATGAGACACACATAAAGCATGACACTACTCATGCTAGTCAACCACGTCATCCACCTGCAGCTCATAATCATGCTTACATATACACACACTTTCATAAAGCACACAAACCACATGCACGTAGAAATAATTCTCATTTGTCACAGAATCATCATGCTACACATAGATACAATCATCACTATGTTGCACAAAATCACCATCACTCTACATATAGACATCATCACCATGCTATTCTATATAGACATCATCACCATGCTTCTCCATATAGACATTATCACCACATTGCTCCACATCACTCTACATATAGACATCATCACCATGCTAACTCTACATATCATCATGCTACTCTACATCACTCTACTCATAGACATCATATGCATGCTCCTAACATAAATAGGAATGCTATATGTACTTATTGTGGATTACATGGACATATTCACCACAATGTAGAATTAGAAGATTAGTAGATAGAAAGATATGCATGGTTTCCGAAAACTAACTTTTCAGGACCCTCAAGAACTTGGGTACCAAAGGTCACATCTACTCTAATGTAGGTGGACCTTCCCTCCTCAAGAGTAAGTGGATTCTCGATAGTGGATGCTCGCGGCATATGACGGGAGATGCAAATTTTTTGTATCACTATCGATGAAGAGAGAAGAATATGTATCCTTCAGCAACAACCTAAAAGGGATATATAGGTAATGGTATTATTGGTCATCCTCCCTCTTCCGTAATAAAGGATGGCTGCCTAGTGACCGAGTTAAAGCATAACCTGCTCAGCATTAGTCATCTGCTGACCATGGATATGACATTAACTTTGGACAAAATAAAGCTTTATTTATGATAGGTCAACGGGAGACATTGCTTTGAAGGGGTAAGAGAGGAATATTTATATTTTCTATCTGTCTAGAGTATAACAATGTAGGTATATGC
>JANAVB010044198.1:0-28149 GCA_029216955.1 Iris pallida | reverse complement strand
CTCTACGCTAGGCCAAGGGCCTCGAGCGTAAAGCGGCTCTACGCTAGTGAGAGCAAGGGAGAGATAGCTCTACGCGAGCAAAGATGCACGTGGGTGGGGTTCTACGCTAGCCGAGGTATACGCAAGTGAAACTATACGCGCGTAAGAATTTATGCGAGTAGAATTCTATGCACGCAAACTCCTGAGCGAAACTCTACGCGGGTGAAACTCTATGCGAGTGAAACACTGGAGCAAGACTTTACGCACGCGAGAGTCTGTTCAAGCAAAGGTTTTACGCGAGCACGATTTTACGCGAGCGGGAGAGCCCCGAGCGTAAAATTCGTAGGAACTCAGCGTAAAATGGAGTACGCTGGCACGCAAATGCGTGTGCGTAAAAGGCTAAAATAACATGCTGACACGTAAAACATGGGCGTAAGGCTAGCGCGCTATGCTAACACGTTAGAACGTGTGCATAAAACTTCATCTTCTTCCTATGGCCAAGACAAACATGCGTAAAAGCTCAGGAACTCGAGGAACTCCATCTCGGCCAAGACTTGGTAAAGTCCGGCCATCTCAACGCCAAACTTGCATAAAATCAGAAGGCCTACTACATGGAACTCTTAGTTTTCGAAAACAAGCCATTTTAGTAGATCAAAACCAAGAAGATCAAAATGCTAGAAACTTAGATCTACATGAAATGAGCCATGAAATTTGAAAATACTAAGTACTAAAGTGGCTTAGAATCTTGTGGAGAAAAAATAGAACAATAAAATTGAGTTCCTCCATGAAGTAAGTTGCACTTGCCTAAACCTCCTGTTAGGTGGAAGAGAGCAATGGTGAGGAAAAGTAATGAAGAAGAAGAAGTAAATGAGGAGAGAGAGAGTATGTGTTGGGCGGCTATTAAAGGAAAAGAGGGGTGGTAGATGGGGGTTTGGTCCACATGAAAAACCAATCCAAATCGAACCAAGCCAACCAAGCCGAACCAAGCAAGCAAATACCACAATAGCCATGAAATGAGATGTGCAGTATACGTACATGCATACCAAAATACGTAATACGAACTATGGTCGTTACAGGTACCAAAGACTAACTCAGCAGGACCGCAATAAAATGGGTATCAAAGGTTACATCTACAACTCATTTTGCAGGTGGAACTTCCCTCTCATGCTAGGAGCAAATGGATTCTCGATAGTAGTTGCTCACGACATATAACAGGTAATGCCAACTTATTTGCAATAATATCGATGAAGAAAGAATGATACGTCTCCTTCAGTATCAATATCAAAGGTTATATAATTGGTAATAGTAATGTAGGTATTCCTCTCTATTATGTTATAAAAGATGTATGTTGAGTTATGAAATTAAAGCATAACCTACTCAGTTTCAGTCATCTAGCTGACCACGATTATGGTGTTAACTTCGTAAAAGACAAATGTTCGATTTATGAAAGAACCACTGACAATATCATTTTTAAAGAAATTAGGGAAGATAATATTTATGTTTTCTATCTATCAAAAGATACTAACAATGCAGGCAGATGACTATATGTCAATAAAGATAAATTTGGCTATGGTATATACGTCTAGGATGCGCTAATATAGACACCATTGTAAGAATATCTACGAAGAAACTGGTACGAGGCTTACGGATATTACTTTTAAGAAGGACATGGTATGTGCTGACTATGAAAAAAATAAAGCAACTAAGTCTTCCTTTAAGTTAATAAACATTGTAAGTACCTCCAGACTACTACAACTCTTACATATGGACTTGTTTGGACCCAATTAAGTTGCCAGTCTTGGTAGTAAGCTTTATGCCTATGTAATTGGTGATAATTTTTCTAGATATACTTGGGTTTATTTTCTTGCAAATAAAAATGAGACATTTTCTAAAATTCGTTGCTTTCTGCAAAAAGTTCAAAATGAAAAAAGTTTAATGACTACTTGCATCCGAAGTGATCATATAGGAATATTCAAAATTTAAAAACTTTTGCAATTCAAATGATTTTTTACATGAATTTTCTTGTCCTAGAACTCCTCAACAAAATGGCATTGTGGAGCGAAAGAACATAACTCTTGGCAATATGGCTATAGTAGTGTTAAATCAGCAAAATATTTTGAAATACTTCTGGGTTAAAGCTGTAAATATAGCATGCCATGTTTTGAATAGGGTTCTTATTCGACCTATATTGAAAAAGACTCCCTATGAACTTTGGTTTAATAGAATTCCCTCAATTAGTTACTTCAAGGTCTTTGGATGCAAATGCTTTATTCTTAAAACCAAAGATAACCTAGAAAAATTTGACTCCAAGGCCGATAAAGGTATTTTTCTAGGTTATATCGCCAAAAGCAAGGGATATCAAGTATTCAACGAACAATCACTAACAGTTGAAAAGTCAATAAATCACATTTGATGAACTCAATAATCAAGTGCCAAACGACAGTGATGACGAAGATGGAAGACCAATAACCAACAAAGCTTCCGAAGATGCTAGTGGAACAAGTCATCTAGATAATCTACCCAAGAAATTGAGATTCTCCACAGATCATCAAGAAGACTTGGTAATAGGTGACGTATCAAAAGGCGTAAGTACACGTTCTTCAAATAGAGATATCATTGCAAATGTTGCTTTCATTTCTTAACCTAAGATCATAGGTAAAGCATTTTCTGATTAATTTTGGATTTCTGCTATGCAAGAAGAACTCAAGCAATTTGAACATAATTAAGTTTGGGAACTCGTTCCCAGGACTAATAATTATTTCAACCATCAGTACCAAATGGGTGTTCTAAAATAAATTAAATGAGAATGGTTCAGTTACACGCAACAAGGCACGTCTCGTAGCTCAAGGCTATAACCAAGAAGAAGGTATTGAGTACGAAGAGACTTATGCTATAGTTGCTAGACTAGAATCTATCTGAATGCTTTGTGCTTTTGCAAGTTTTCACAATTACAAACTCTTTCAAATGGATGAAGAAAAAACCTTATAAGACTTTGATCTGCACTACAAGAACATTCCTATTTACTGCGATAACACAAGCAATATCAATCTCACTAAAAATCCAATATGTCACTCACGCACTAAATACATCGAGATCAGGTACTACTTTCTTAGAGATCATCAGCAACACGGAGATATATGCTTAAAATTTGTTGACACTGGAATTCTAGCTCACATGAAAACCGAACTCGGACCAAACTCGGTCATTAATCTAACTCGGATAGAACTCGTTTTCTATTATTTCCAGGATATTGAGATTTGATTTGGCCCCACTCAATCTTAGGGTTTTGGCTGCTATTTATTCATGGTTGTGCCCGAATAGACCCATGACAATATGCCTCCAACCTCTATAAACCCTAAAATTCTCCTCCAAACCCTAGTTGGAATTTCGTTCTGTCAAAAGCCTTAAATCTCTTCTACTTTTCAGGTAAAAAATCTCTTATGGCCCCTAAAAGAAAGCTTGATGACAATTTCTTTGATTCTCTCTATTATCCTTTTATGCCAAATATTGGAGAGTTTGATGGTTTTCTTTTCAAAAAATCTAGAAAACTTCAATGCTTGGTTCAATAATTTTTTAAAAAAAGAGATATTTGCATTGGCAAACCTATCAATTTTCGACACTTCAATGACTTTCTTTTATTTTTTCAAAATTTTCAACTTGAAGAACTCATTGCTACCCGTTATCGTGTTTATCAAAATGCCACTTGCATGTTTTACTTCAACTTAGCATATAAAAATGGCACTATTTGTTCAAGGGTACGCGGTATCAACATTGATTTTGATGCTAATGACTTGGGCAAAATCTTACGCATACCTGTTGAAGGTGGACCCCTTGTCAATATCACACAAGTTCAATTTGCAAACAACAACACCTTGGACTTTTTCAAAAATTTGCTTTGTGCACCACATGAATGTCCACCATAAAAATTTCATGCACGATATTTGAATAATCTTTTCTTTGCACTGCATCGCATCATTTTTTCGAATTTTCTGCCTAAGAAAACTTATCTTGATGTGGTTTCTTACTTATAAATGTCCGCTTTATACCATCTACATTTCAACATTCCATTCAATGTTCCATAAACCATTATATCACAAATGATTTAATGTCGCAAGCCAAGGCATCTACTACTTTACGCCATATACTTGTCGACCATCTTTAGTTTCCTTGACATTCCATTTGACTCATGTCAATCTCTCGATGAGCCACTATCTCTCAATAGAGTTCGTAGGAATGAGCCCGCATATCTTCTACCATATAACTCTTCCTCCAACTCCAATACAAATCCACATATTGATTCTCCACCAACTGCTACTGAGCCACCCATCGTTACTATGTTGCATGATCATTTCCAAAAGGTAGACGACCGCCATCAAGCCTTTGATCATCATTAGACACTTCAAACTCATGCTATTTGTAACACCTTGATGGGCATCTAGTATACTCTATCTTAGCACCCAGTCGGACCTTTTTGTTATATTTAATATCCAAACCCCAGGCTATTGTGTTGATCATACCTATGTTCAGAGATATTTAGATCCACCAAATGCTTTCTTTGACCAAAATTTCATAATCGAACATGATGATGATGGAGATGACCACTAGACATTATAGTGGATTTTATAGCTTGAATCTCTAGTTTAGATTATTCTACTAAAAGATGTTCTCAGTTTACTTTTCTATTATTTGTATGTTATTTTGGATTAGATCTAGTTATTTCAATAAGTGCAATGTTATCATCTCTTTGAAATAAATCTGGTTATATAAAGTATTGTTTTCACTCTCTTATTTCCTTATCATACATTATATTCCACCAATTTCGGGGGAGCACGCCGTTTCGATCAAAAGGGGAAGAAAACATGATATCAAACTTGGGAATTGTTGAATCAAATCTCGTGTCACGACCCGTACCCCAGAGTAAGGGCACGAGACGTGGGAACGTCCAGCCTACGCCGCAGTGTCAGCGGTAGAACGCTGTCCTAGGTCTCATGCATCTAACAGTATAATGCTAAGCAGTTTATACTCCCCGAATGGGGGTAACATAGCAGAATGTAAACTCAATCACAACTAAGGAAGAAGAAGTACGATATGATATAGAACTCAAAATAAAATACAGATGATCAGAAGAGTCTAAGTGTCTAAGATAACAACTCAGCAAACATCTAGAAATACAAAGTCTCAACTACAGAATATGAAAGAATATATATAATCCAGATCTCAAATGACAAAAATAATAAAAACCTAGACTAGAGAGCCTCAGTCTCTATAGCTAGTGGATCTAGCTGGAAATCCGGATCACAGGTGTCATCTAGAGCTATCCCATAAAAAGTGTCAACACCAGCCTCATCCTCATCCTCTGTAAATATATCAACGGTGCCCAATCAGGATGGAACAAGCACAATACATCTCAACAGGTCATAGCAGGTTAGAAAATATAACCATGCAGTAAAGTAAGATACAGGAAACTGAAAGAAAGTACAGAATGTAAAGGAGATAGTTGTAATGAAAATATCTACTATAAATAGAGAACTAACAGTGGCTAGTGAGTCAGAGTACAATATAGACATGTGAATTGCATAGGATGATTCTGATGCTACACTACGGAATGATTCTGATGCTACACTACTTGGATATTATTCACATGTCCACTTCTACTCCCCCGTACCCCCAATCAATACACAAGGATCCAGCCAGGTTATGTTATGATTCATGTAATGGCCCCCGTAGGGTAATACATGATAGTCCTATAAATGGAGATTCTAGGAACGTGATTCATGGAAGACTCTGTGATCATGAGAGTACATGTCACAAGTAATTCAATGAACCATAAAGCATAGTGATACACAATGTAAGTGAAACGCACAGAACATGTAGTATCTGATGCTCCCTGAGGGGATAACATCTCAAGAAAGGATCCATA
Organism: Iris pallida; assembly: GCA_029216955.1. Lineage (NCBI taxonomy): Eukaryota > Viridiplantae > Streptophyta > Magnoliopsida > Asparagales > Iridaceae > Iris > Iris pallida. The sequence continues at coordinate 22,250 of JANAVB010044198.1, read as the reverse complement.
TAGTACTAATCCGTGTGACTAACGTGACAGCATCAAGTAAAGTAATTTAAAGCAGGAGAATAATTCTAACAGGATATGAAATGATCAGAGAATGTACTCACATGTATCCTGAGTATCTGAAGAATATCTACTGTCCGAGGAGTGGTGTCTGTCTCCTATAGAACAGTACAAGTCACTATAAGTCTAAAATGATAATAAGATGCAATTCAATGTATTTTATATGAATCTAGGTCAATTTATACCAAAGTCAACTCTTGGTCAACTCTGGTCAACCCTAGAAGTCAAACTAGGTCAACTAGGTCAAACCTAAGTCAAACAAGTCTATACTAGTCTAACTAGCCTATCCTAGCAAGCACACAACAAACACAAGGCTAAACAAGCCATCACGCACAACCATCTATATATATATATATATATATATATATATATATATATATATATATATATATATATATATATATATATATATATATACATCCAAAAATAGGTTAAGGCATCTATAGATATTAGGCTATAACAAGGCAATATATAGCATACAACAAGTCATGTATTAAGATGCTAAGAGATAGAGTGTGATAGTGTTAAGTGTGCATGTGATACATCATGTGAAACTAAATCAGCATTAAGACCAATGTGTAAGTGCTAATACAAGTGTTTGCATTATCTAGATTCACATATTCAAGAAGGGGTTATAGTGTACAAGTGTGTTCAGACTTTAGGGTGTAATATGGCATATATGATGTACATTACAGGGGTTATACAAGGGTATCTCAGATTTTAGGGTGTAGTATAATGTGTGTATATGATTGTGTGTGGAGGGGTGTGAAAATAGTGTGAGTGAATCATCACAGGGAAAACAGTGATAGGTTGAGAAGGAAAATGTGTGAATGTGTGGAGATTGTGTATGTGTGTGTAAGGAGTGTGAGCTATGTGTGACAGGTTGTATATGATTTGTGTGTGTGTATGTGATGGAGTAACATTGGTTTCAGGATTTTTTGTGTGTGTGTGTGCATGTGTGAGTGATAGCAATGTGAGGAAACTGTGACAGTGTCATGGGTAAACAGGAATCAGAAATGTGTGTGTGATAGCAATGTGAGTGAGTGAGTAAATTTTGAATTAATCTTATGTTGAAAAAACTGAAACCTATGGCAGGTAACCCCCAACCCAAATTGCAAAAACCCAATACAAAGATCCTTAGCATTAGCATAATTCACAGCTAACCTATCAATCATCCATCAGTTAACCAATATGTAGATGAACTAGTTTAACATTCAACAGCATAAAATTAGGAAAACGAAAATCAATTTAACCCAAGAAATCAGTTTCAGTTTGTGTATCAGCCTATTGTATCAAAATATGGAAAAAACTTCATTCGAAACCAATTCTCGAACACCCTTCACAATCCAACATTTCATTAACCTAATACATATGTGGGTGAGTCCAATTAACCATTAAAATCATCAAAAATAGGAAAAATGAAGAATCAATCTCAGAAAAACATTTCAACCAAAATGGTATCAGCCGTATCAGTCCCATAGGGAAAAATCAAGATTTCGAATCCAAATAGCCATTAAAATCACAAATAAAAGGTTGGTAAATAATAACAAACATATGCTCGTGTCTCCTAGGTAGATTCGTGTCTAACACAATGCGACACAGCGCATGTCCAAGCCACAGAACATGAATCGAGCACTTACAGTGCACATTCAAAACATTGTGCAGTGCACATGTAAACGTGTGTCGTATATACTACACGACACGAGCTAGGACACGTGCTTGTGTCAGTGGGTACACCTAGGGTTAGTCTAGGTGTGACATACCCTGAATCGTACCCAAGTGTCGTCGTGTCTGACTTATAAAGCCGTATCCGAACCCAAAAATACAGACTGAACCGATAGTGTAAACCCTGTGCAGAGTGAATCTCGTGTCCGACACGACACGAGAAGACTTGGGACTTGGGGGAAGACTCGCAGACGTTGCCCCCACCCCCTCGTCCAAACTCAGCTCGCCACGTGGCCTGTATAGTGAGCACAACGCCACGAGTAGCAGGGGACTGAAACAGTCCAGATCCAGCGTGTTCGTGTCCCTCGTGTGGACACGACACGAAACACCCAAGTGTCCACACAAAAATCACAGAGCAACCCTAGATCTACAATCCTATTCAAACAGATTTCTAAAACAACAAAATAAATTCCTTAGAGGCATTTCTACGAACACTTAGGTATCCTATTGAATACGTGTCTGATACGGACACGAAATGAGTCCACCAAGACACGAAACTAATTCCTACAGTTAGGGGACTCCTAGGGCTGTCCAAATATGCAAGAAAACTAGAATTTAATAGGTTTTAGTATCAATTACCTATTGAAGAACTCCTCAAGCAAAAGCCCTCTTCTAGATCTTCCTCCTCGTTAGCAAACTTCCCCAAATTGATCCCAAGCTGGAATAATCCTCAAATAACAGCAAGTATAGATGAATTAGGATCTAATGCAACTTGTTTGGATTAAAAAGAAATTAAAATGGATCTTCTATGAATTTCTAAAGATGGGATTTACCTCTTTCCAACTTGTGAATTTCTAAAGGGGGCTAACCTAATGGAAGAGAGTATAAATAGGGGGATGATCCCTAGATGGCCAGCCATGATGATTAGGGTTAGGGTTTCTAGTAATGGGCTATGGGCTTTGGGCCTCTATGGCTTAAGTTGATAATCATTGGTTTCAAAACCATAAGTCATGGCTTATGACTAAAAGCCTTCTATTCTAACTTGAGTCTAAATGACCAAATCATGGGTTGATCTAGGTTAGACTAAGGTTACATACTAAACCAAGTCACCTTAGTTAGGGTTAGCTTCTAGGTTAGGCTCCCAAAGTCAGCACTAGTCAAAGTCTAGATTAACCCTTAATTAAATTATACCAAAAATCATATAAATTCTAATAAATCTTAATAATTCATAATAATTCCAAATAATTCCCAAAAATTCAAAATGACCAAAATACCCCCATGCTAGAAATGTGGTAGTGACAAATCTACCCTCCTTAAAAGAATTTCGTCCTCAAAATTGAAATGCGAAATGCACTGATGAGAAGGATAGAAAGTATACCTCAAGGTCCAAAAAGATAAGGGTATCGCTCGCGCATCTCATCCTTCCGCTCCCAGGTAGACTCTCCTGGAGAATGATGCCTCCATGCGACACGAACCAAGGGTATCACCTGGTATCTCAGCACCTTCTCTCGGCGATCCAGAATCTCCACTGGCTGCTCTGGATAACTGAGAGTAGGTCCTACCTCAATCTCTGAATGATCAAGCACATGGCTAGGGTCAGCCACATACCGTCTCAACTGTGATACATGGAATATATTGTGGACACCCACTAGTACAGGTGGCAAGTCTAGCCTATATGCCACGTCACCGACTCTTCCGCTGATCACGAAAGGTCCGATAAAGCGCGGGATAAGCTTCCCACCTCCACCAAAACGTATAGTACCACGAGTCGGAGACATCCGCCGAAAAACCATGTCTCCGACCTAAACACAAACAAGGTCTCAACTAGCTCAAGTCAAAAATCAAAAACACCAATTAAATAAATCATCAAATAATTCAAAAAGGCCAAATAACCAAAATATCCTCATGCTCAAAAGTGAAAATAAATTATCCTAATGCCATGGTTGGGCTCTAGGTCAGACAGTCTCTCGGGTTATGCTAGCAAGCACATCAAAATCACAAGTCAGGATTTTAAAATAGTTATAAATGATTAAAAATTACCAAGAATCATATCATAATTTAAATATCATTAATAAAAGATTAAAATTACAAAATTTCAAAATTACCCTCATTTAGAAAACTGGGTGTTACATCTCTCCACAATGTGCGGGGGAGCTATGCACATCAAAAATATGTAATATCATTTATATTTTGTCAATTATCAAAATGGGGGAGATCGTTGGCTCATTTGGTCTCAGTCAACTTGATTTTGATAATTAACTAAACTATGTTTTCATATATCACAATATGATCCAACTGAAGACTCAAAAAATGCTGTAATGATTGATGGTTGTACTTGTTGTTCTTAATGTAATATTATACTTTATTGAGTCTAGGACTTATGTACATCAAGCCGCACTTGGTACTCATAAGTCCACTCAAATAAACCCAACAAGCCCACTTATGCAAGCATGTAACCCATCCACAAAAGGCTCAAACCAAATCAAACCAAACTCATTCCAAAATTTGAACTATACCATTCTTGACAACTGAACTCGGACAGAGTTCTGACCGAACTCGAACCGAACTCGGTTTAGAAAATTTTGAAAAACTAGACAGTTGTGAAAATCTGTGGCTCCTAATGGTCAGTAAAATTCAAATATTCTACCTGAACTCTGGCCGAACTCTATCCACAAAATACCTATAAATAGACATAGATTTTTTCTTTTCTACTCACGTATATCTTCTCATTATTTCTATTCTTTAGTGAGTAAATCCCTAGAGCTTAACTTTTTCATCTCCAAGATCAACTTCCAAGCCTTCTAGTTCCAAGTACGATATCGGTTTAGAAGTCTGTAAGAGTTGTAAGAGCTTGGCTTACAAGTTTCTTAAAATTGAGAAGTCATCGTGCCCTTCGAATCAAAGCACGAGGTATAAGAAGTCGGCGTGCCTTTCAGATCAAAGTACGTGGTGTAAACTGCTATTCAAAATAGTAAATTAACTTCCAGTAAGAGTTCTCGGGCCTGGACTAGTCCTCTCAGAGAAAAACTAGGATAAATCGCTGTGTTTAAGTTTGCTTTCTCTTACTTTTACTATTTAAATATAAGTCCTGCTTATACACAGTACTTGTTAACTGCCTTCATATTGCACATAATTTTAATTGGACAGATTACTCTGCTGCACTCTATTCACCCCCCTCCCGATTGCTTTACGGTCTTTCAGAACTGGCCAGTCCGGTCTAGTTTTTAAAAGCTGGTTCTAATGGCTCTAAAATAATCATATGAGTTCTAGATCAACCACATATCATAAATATAAGTTATTCTACAATCATAGAGTGCTGGATTCGAGTCTTGATTTATCATTACTTGGTTATACTCTTAGGGCCTGCTTGGCAATTATGGGGGTAGCGGTTATGAGGTGTTTTAGAGTAGCAAAAATGAATGGTTATGAGTGGTTTTAAGTAGCAGCTTTTAAACCAGTTTTTGGTGGTTTTAAGTAGCAGCTTATAAACCAGTCCACTCCATGCTTGGTAATTCATTAACCAGCGGTTCTGAAAGTTTTCTACAATAATAAAATTAACCTTTATATCCATAAATAAATAAAAGTTATTCTTGATAAAATATGGGTTTATCGACGTAAAAGTAACCACCTGCATCAAAAAGCTTTTCTATATTCTTGTCTTAGAAAATAATTCTGCACCCAATGGAGCTATAAGGACAAGGCAAGTTCCTGAATTTTCCTTCGATCGTGCACGTGTACTGTAAATTAATTATTTTCCTCTGAACTAGACATTAATAAGTTGCTTTTTTGACAATAGTGGAGGTTTCATGAGTATCATCATTAGTAAATCGCTTCATGATTATATTATAGTGTGGCAAGTGTTGGATATGTATATAGCACGTACGTGCATTATTTGTGAATGACAGGGTAAATTGGACTTAAAACTATTATTAAATTTTGTCGCCAAATGTTTGTATAGTGAAGATGAGAGTCGATGAAGATAATAACATCTTTAGTTATTCTCACATTCTTCAACGTACACTAGCACAACAAATGAAATGACATTCACTAGCACAACAAATAAAATTTGAATAAAAATAAAATCTCAAAATGGACTAGCATAAAATCTCTAAGACCAAAAATGTCGTAATAGCAAGTAAAACACAAGTTAGAGGCCTAAGTAATTTGTCGCATCTTAAAGCATTTTCATTAAGACACATTTACGGCGGTGCACTGAAAATGGGTTAAAATCCTGTAACTATATAGGATTATCAAGGAGGAAAGTTTAAGCACTTATCAGCTTGTCGTCGTCATCCTCAACCCTAAACTCAACTAAATGTTCTAACAATTCATCGTCCTTCAAAGAAGATTGGTTTGTACACTGCAATAACATTTCAGTTAGATGATCCATTGCTTTGTCTACCGCATCAACAACTTCCTTCAATGCATTATTTTCTTTGCCAACATTATGTCTACTTTATACTTTTTAGATGTACTTCCAACTCCGGATTGGCAACCTTGAGAAGTTAAGTGATTCTCATCTTCTTCAACATCCACAACATGCAATGTAGCTTCATTTTGTGCTATCATATTATCAACTACATTAATTGAATTCACTGCACTATTTTGAGATAAATGAGCTCTTTTCTCTCTATAGTATCACCTCATTCCCATTCACCCTATCTTTGGAAAAAAAATCTCACATAGCTTGTCCTAGTTATATATAGGCTTGTTCCTCCATTTGTAGCAATAAGATTTGACTGCACAAAGCAGGTAGAGTGAATTAAGTAATTTTCAAAAATAAATAGGCGTAAACTAATTAATCATATTCATATTTGGCATTCAAGTACAAATTGATATTTGAAGGTACTAAACAAGACATTTATCTAAAATCAATACATTATACACACACATTCCTCAATAAGTTTGTCCCAAACTTCAGGTTCGGTAAGCCATGTTGAAGTAGTTCGATCGTATGCAAAACCACTTAATCCATCCTTAAAAACATCATAGCAAGCTGCCCAAGTCTTTTTGATTACTTTCATGTGATTTTGAACTCTATCCTTGTCCCAATATATGAAAACTCATTCTTTAGTTTCTTCAATATTTGTTTATGAGCTTGTGATGTAAAGGTTCCTCCCACCCTGTTGCCTTTCACGTGCCCATATAAATATGCTTCAATGAGAATATCAACCATTTATTGGGTCCAGCGCAAGTTTGGTTATTTCTTTACCTTCGGAGGCATTATTTTTACTATAAATAATGATTACACCATATATATATATATATATATATATATATATATATATATATATATATATATATATATATATATATATATATATATATATATATATATATAATATAATATTTTATATTATATTATATATGTATTATATTATAAATATAATATAATATAATATAATATAATATAGATAATATATAATATAATATTATATTATATTATATTATATTATATTATATTATATTATATTATATTATATTATATTATATATATATATATAAGATTTATTAACCTTAAAAATAATGCACCACAAAAACGCAGAAACAACACACAATACAAAATAAAACAATTCATATTTTACTAGTTGTGAACTAAAAAGTTCAAACTTGCATTAAAATAACGCTAAGTGGCATTCAATTGCCATTCAAAATATATGCTTCCCACATTTCATTTGCTATGAAGTTTCAAATAAACTCTTTTTTTGCTGCATCTTCCTGATTATCTTAATTGTTGTAATTATTCATATGCTCTATACGTCCCATCCGCATCAACCTTGGCTATGAGACTCTCATCCGGATCCACTCATATCAAAAAATTATGAACTATGCAAGAGGCTGATACTAGTTTTTGTGTTTGGATATTGTACATTGGCTCAGTTTCACTTCCTATAATGAGAAAGAGTTTTTTGAGTACACCAATGCCCCATCTATCACATTGCGCAATGAGGAGTGTCGATGATTGAATAATTCACGAGCATTTGTAGGTGGATTTTGATGTTAGTATTCTTTAATGTGATAACGCTCTCCTCTATAAGGTGTGATGAGACCACTTCGAAGCATGAAACCCACGTCAACAAGATAAATTTTTCCTACATTAGCACAAATATTGTCCATATACTAGTATCAAATATAACATAAAATGATGCAAATTTTTAACTATTACCTTCCGGAATATGGAGTGAATAATCACGTGTTAGGGTATTGTTCATTATCCTAGAGTCAGATGTAGTCCCTTCCCACCTAGTTAGCCAATATGTGAATTTCAAGTCAAATGTACAAGCAGCCGTAACATTCATAGTTGGATAATCCTTCTTGCCATGATATCTAGTAGCTTCTCCAGTCGGTACTTTGACACGAATATGTGTACCACCAATTGCCCCAACACAATCCTGCCATTTCTTATTTAGTGAGCTAAACCTCTAGGTAATAGAATTCAAAGTTAATAGTGTTAATAATGTCTTAAAGTATGGGTATAATCTGTCATGTTGTTGTATTTCATATGGCACTTAGTCTCATTTGGTTGTACAATGTACATATCCTCTAACTCTATGATTGTTTCTATTACTTTATGAAAGTGGCGACTGTATCACCATAGTGATCGAAAAGCAACGAACAAGTACTATGCCTTGTGCTTTGGCCTACAATCCAAAGAAATTTAGCAACTTGTTCTTCGACTGTGGCTCGTTGAGTTGCACAAAGTCCCCCAACCCTTACTAGAATGCTACAAAATTCTACAAATGTTGTAGGACTCATTCATATCAAATATATACCACTTGGTCCCGCAAGCGTTGCATTAACTTCATCCCGTACTCTCTCACTACGCAAGCATATTGTACGATTAATTCGATTCAAACTTGAACTAGTTCGTGTAGTAGAATGTTGTGTTAAAGTAAATCTAACTAGTAGGAGATACATCATACAGATATAATGGACAACTGGTGGTGTATAGGGTGAAATCATGAGGGTTGGCCATCTACAAATTCAATTTGTTGAAATCACATAAACTACCTCAAACATAGCAACAACAAAATTAATTAACAATTGAAAACAAACAATATAACAAATAAAAGTTCAATTATAAAAAATAAAAATTGATACATTCATGTATTGAAGCCATATAGGCATGTAGGGAATAATGATGCATGCATGTATACATGTATTACGGGTCTGTTGGGAAGAAAGATCAAATAATTACACAAAAATAAGAATGATGCATGTGCATGCATGTATTGGTGCGAGTCTATTGGAGAAAGTTGGGGAGAGACTAAAACTAACCCGAAAGAGCAGTCACGGAAAGGAAAGAAAGAGAAACACAAAGAAAAAAATAGGGTTTATTTATTAATAGTTATATTTATATATATTTTTGTGAGGATATAAATGGAATAAAATAATTAAGCCACCTAAAATCTACCGAATTGGGGTGTTTATAAAGTCACCCAAATGTACACTACACCAATTTTAGGGAGTTTTTGAGACGACCAAATCCAGTGGCTCAAAAAAATTAACAAGCATTGGTTTTCATAAACGGTCAGTTTTAAAATATCCCAAAGCTGGTGAAAACACCATTACTAAGCAGACTCTTAGGAACATCGTCACGATATATCCTCAAAACACAATATTACAACTACCACTTTCCTATTTTAAATTTGATTAACATTTAAATTATGGTTCCTGATTTCAAAATAAAGTTTTTTATTCCAAAATTCAAGATGGTTACACGTGGGTTGCTAGCATGTCTTGTGCTATTGATTGTAGATGTTAGAATACGGTTAAGTCTTGTATTTTCCCGATAGAAACTACATGTAGGATGGATTCCTCAGATATCCACTGCCGAAAGATTTCCAGGTTGCATGTTGCAGTCCTATTATTTTGACTACTTATGGATTTGAAACTCTCCATAGTGAGGGGCACACTTCCAGCTCACCGTCGAGTTATTAGCTCACTATATTGATTATTATTAGCTCACTAGAGAATGATGTATATATGATTGATTATAATTTGCCTGGATAATCTACATCACATGTTTTATTTGGAACCTCAATTGCATGTGATCGTAATCATGAATGTGAAACCCTATTTAGATAACATTATCAAGCCATAGTTTAGGGTTGGCCGATGTTGATGGATGGTTTATATTACTGTTCTACTTTACTGTTTCAGTATCAATTCAATGTTCTAGTTTACAACATCAGTTTATAGTTTCAGTTTAACCCACTCCCGAATAATCGGACACGAGTCGGACATGCCCAGCCTTCGTCGTTAGACACGACGAAGTAAGCTGTACCAAGCTAGGAAAAACTAACCAGATAAACATGAAAGTATAGAATCACAGCATCTAAAAACGTTCCCAGAAAGATCACCATAATCCACAAATCCAGATATCATAATGTACCAGAATCAACAGGAATGAAAAGTGCTATGAACTCTAAAGACAATATCTAAGAGTAAAGCTAATAGTCTAAACCTGAAACCTCAAGCTAAGTCATGAACCATCCTGCTCAGCTAAGATCCCAGGCTCTGGCCCATATAGTAGAATGGTATCCTGCAAGTATACCAGCAACTTATCCAGTCAGGAGCGGAGCTAGTATATCCAGAGAAATGAACATGTACATCATGGTATGAATCAAAAAAACAGGAATAAATGTAAAGTACAGGAAAAGAGAACAAGACATGAAACTGAACAAGAAATACTGAAAGTAAAACAGGGAACATGGTAAGAGTCCTGAGCATAAAATATAATCTGAACATGAACTATAACCTGAACATGAAATACAGCCTGAACATGAAATACAACCATGAAATCCTGAAATACGAACTGAATCCTGACAAGTGCAATAATGAAATACATCTAGATTGTGATCGGCTTGGGTAGATGCAATGAACCTGAAATGGTACAGCTTTGGCCCCGCGTGCACGGTACGGGACCCAAGCTATTCACATGAGTAGTAACAGGGTTTGATCGCATATCTATAGTATTTTCCCTCCCAGACACAAATTATACATGGAACATGAAACCAGACAATATTGTGAAATATCGTGTCGTCAAGGGAATACAAGAATGGATATGAAAGTCATGAGAAATGAACAAATCTGAGGAGTATACTTGCCTTGCTCAGGGTGATCGAAAATGGGTGGTAAAGCTGTATTTCCTCCTGTTTAATGATTACAAGTTGATTAAGATCCAAACAAAGACATCAACTAACCATGGCTTAACTAGCTAATATCTATTGCTAATAAACTAACTACTATATTTATATATATGATAATTTAAACTTTATAAAAAAATGGTATTAACTAGATAGATACATCTACCAGTTAACTAGTTATATAGAACTAACTAGTAATTTAGCTAATCTAACATTTATATATCTATCATTAATTAATAGGCTAGAGTTAAAATTTTAGAATATGCTATGCCTAAAAGCAAATTTATATAGTTAAGAGTTGATAAATTCCTAATAAAATTACATTTTTTTATAATAATAGAATAGTCATTTCTTAGCAATATCATTTAAAGATGATAATTAAATTTGATAACATGGCAACAATAAAGCTAAAGTAAAACAAGGAAATCCATGTCCGTATAGCCTAACTTCAAAAATCTCTTATTCCAATCCCCATCCTCCTGTAACCCAACAGTCACATATTGAAACCAATATTCTTGGTCAAACACTCAAGCAGCCCCATCAAGACTTAAACACAACTATAATTTAAAACAGAATTTAAACCAAATGCCATTTAATTTAGCAATACACAAAGAACAAAGCATCCAGCCGAAACTATAAAGCTCAACCCAACACTCTGAGAGAGTTGTTGCCAAAAACCCTTTCCGCCAAATGCAAACATTTACAAAACAGAAATTCAACTTCTGAACCCGGGCTAGACGCAAATTGTTCCAACCCATCATTCAAGAAAATACTTACATCTAAACTTATGAAACCAAATTACGTAAAAGAATATACACAAAACTAATCTCAATGAAAATAGATTTTCAACTCAATAATTATATATAACTCAGTATTTCATAGCTAAATCTAACAGTACAAAGAATTGAGAGGTTCTGTTGAGTCCCGCTAATATCCATGTCCAACCACAGTCCACACCCCTGCAACCTTCTAGTCCAATGGATCTCCTAAGACACAGACAGAACTAGCCCTAGATACGAACCAGCCTTCAGACACACGAACACTGTTACAGTCCGACACGAGCCACACCACTGACACACCATACTGAATATACATTCAAAATCACAAAATTAAAATAAGACTCCCGCCTTCTTTGCTAATCCCAGCCCTGACACGTACATACGTCTCGAATACGATCTGCATCTGGACTCGAACAGAAAAATGCACTACAGTCGGACACGAGCAAGCTGGACACGAACAAGATACACATATGTCACACACAGGCCTGCACTCCACGCCCAACCCCACAACTAGAATCGGAACATACAAAACTTCGACATTAGAGAAATAGAATGTTACCTGGGTGTTTCGATTCGATCTGGAGCGAAGTCCCAACCCTACAGTGTCAGACACGACCCCGCCGTATCCAATTGGTGGTCTCGAGTCCTGTTCAGGCATTGTGTCGAGCAGTTCCAGAGCAAAAAAAACAAGGAAAGAAACTCAGATCCAACGCAGTAAATTCTACTGAAGAAGCTATAAATCGCAATTGATCGATCGATCCATCGATCCAAACCCGATCACTTCCTAGAACAGAGAATCAAAGGTACTCACCTCCTCGCCGTCGTCGATTCACCGTGCGTTCGTCGAAGGGAAAGTCTCTAGTCACAAGCTGCACCGCCGAAGTATGGAGGTGGCTCATGGTGAAGGTCATCGGAAAGGACTATACGCCGCCGGGGAGTAGTCGTGAACAGTCGATCCGCTCGACGGAGGAAAACGGAGCGCCATCGGAGAAGTCGCCGTCGTAACGTCGTGGCCGTCGTCGTCGCCGTAGTGGGAGGAACCCACTGCCGTGGTCGAAGTCATCGCCGTCGTGGCCGGGTCGCCACCGTCGAAGTCGCCAAGGCGTCGAGATCTAGGTTTAGGGTTAGGGTCGGAGTTGATTTGGGGAAGAGAAAGAAATCGAGAGAAAATGATTCTCTCTGCTGCTTTGGTTTTTTTAAGAAAATGTAAATTTGCATAAAACACCTCCCGCCAAGAAAAGTTTTTATATAAGTCCCTCCGCCCCGAAAATTTTGTAAAAACAACCTCTGCCTTTTCATTATTACAAAAATGCTAAAAAAAAATTCAGTTAAAACCTTTTTGGAAAAATGAGGGGACCACAAGTTGGTTGTAACAACTTTCCAAATTTGAAATTTTGCTCCCAATTTATTTTCCTCTAAAATATCAATCACCATATTAAAATAAATAAGAATTAACTTTTTATTTGAAACCCAAATAAATCAATTGATATTTAAAATAATTTTTTTTTAAAACCGGGAAGTGGAGTTACAAATCTTTCCCCCTTAAAAATAATTTCGTCCTCGAAATTCGAGAGACAAACCAAACAATCTCAAATCAAAATCTCAAGAAGGTTCAACATAATTTATTTATTGTATTTAAAATTCTCAATATCAAGGTACACTCATACAATACACTGGGATAGCGCTCCCGCATCTCGTTCTCGCGTTCCCATGTGGACTCTCTTGGAGAGTGGTATTTCTACATGACATGGACAAGTGGGATAACCTGATTCTGCAGTTGCTTCTCTCTCCTGTCAAGGATCTCCACTGGCTGCTGCTCATAGGTCAAGCTCTGGTCCACCTCTAGCTCTGAATAGTCCCTACATGGCCCGGATCTGGAATGTAGTGTCAAAGTTGGGACACGTGAAAAACGTCGTGCACTCCCTCCAAGCTAGCTGGTAGTGCCAGTCGATATGCCACCTCGCCAATCCGCGCTGTCACCTCGAAAGGCCTGATAAATCTCGGTCGGAGCTTCCCGCCTCTGCCAAAGCGAATGACGCCCCGAGTCGGTGAGATTCTCAGGAACACTTTATCTCCAACCGCGAACTCCAGTAGCCGTCTGTTGCTGTATGTCCAGTGCTTCTGCCGATCCTGTGTAACTCTGAGTCGTCCTGAGCCTTTGAGATCAAATACGATAATTACACACAAGAAGTTAAAATAATACGATCTAACAATGATCAAGAATTAAATAGGCACAAATGGAATAAAGTTTCGATTACAACTTAGAGGAGTAAAATCATGAGGACATAAACTATTAAGTATGATCATAAATCGATAGTTTAACACAAATAGACTAGAACAAGATAGAAAATTATGGTCAGATAGACATGACTTAAGATCGAAGTTTAGACAAGTCACAAACGAAGTACAGAATCACAATCTGGTAATATACAACTTTGAGGAATTCAATGATCTAACGATAAAATGCTAGAAGAGAAATTAGCAAGGGTTGATTGAGGAAACGTACGAAATACTCAGGAGATATAGTATCAAATCAGGATGAACGTGCAAGGATCTGTGATTCTCGAAAACCAATAATCATATAAAAAGGGATATAGTTTCCATGGTGTCCCAGAACATATAGCTATTTAAAATCACTTTGCCTAGAATCCCTACCCCGCCAGTATATATCTGACTGCAGTGGACTTTCGGCTCTATGACTCAACAACAATATGTCACCGAATAATCTGTCAACCTTATCCATTTTCCAACAATCATCAACGAAGCAACTCAAAAGATCATGACATAAAGAATTTAGGACAAGTCTCGACAGTACTCGAAAACCTATGATTGTTTGAAATCACTTCAACTTAAGTTCCTGCCTCGCCAGTGCGCTACTGGCTGCAGTGAACCTTCAGTCTCCATAATCCAGCTAATGGCTGCAGCGCGCAACTGTCATGCCATAGTAGGTCATCGAATAGTCTCTCGACTTTATCCCTAGAAATTTCAAAAGAGTTCCAAGGAATTCAAAATGAGTTTCAATAGTCCAAGTCACGAAAATGGTGAAGTTACCTGACTGTTAGAATACAAGGGTTTATTAGGTACTATGAAGTAACACGGAATCCAATCGAAGAGTAGTGAGTACAAAAGGGCAACCAGGAAGATTTAAAATTTCAGACAGGGAGCAAAGTTTCAAATTATAACGGAATTTCAACTGATATCTGGAATGGTAACAAGATTCCATATATGGGACATTATCTCGAAGGGATAACAGAGTCTCGAAGGATGAACTGAAGCAAGGTATCAGATAGGAGACAAGTTTCAAAAATAAGAAATAAAATTCCGTACTGGAAACAAGTTTCAATAAAATCTCGAATAATAATAAAATCTCGAGCAAAACTTGAATTGAAAACGAATTCCCCAACAAGGTATACAGTGAAAAATAGAAAATCAAGTATTACAAGGTCGTGATTAGAAAATAAAATCTCGAATAGAAAATCTTGATGAGGAAACAAGACACCAAATAGGGAACAAGGCTCATTGAGTCACGAGTAGGAACTGGAGTTTCAAAGTCCGAAAAATCTTGGATATATAAGACAAAATCACGAATAGAACAAAGTTTCAAAAATAGCAAACATGATCTTAAATCTCGAATGGAATCAAGTTACGAATAGGAAAAAGAATCAATGGGTGAATGAAACAATATCCATGAAACAAGCGATACCTCAAATAGGGAACAAGATCGAAACAAAGTTGTGAATGGAACAATTTCCAAGTAGAAAACAAGCCACGTAGGAAACCAAATCTCACATAGGGAACAGGTCAAAATCAAAGTTTTCAAACGATGTCTTGAATGGTGAATAGAAACAAGTATTGAATAAAAATCAAATTCCAACAATCCCCAAATAGAAAACTGAACTTCGGAAAGAAAACAAAATTTACAAATTGTAACTAGTCCTGAATAGGAAACAAAATTCCTGAGTAGAATCTCGAAAAGAGCAAGGTTACGAAGAATGGATGGAGGAGTACCAATCAACGAATAGGAAACAATATCTCGAATTAAGTTTCGAATACCAACCAAGATTCCAAAATAGAAAACAAGAAGTTCTAAGAAATGGTCTAGATGCTAAAAGAAATTTAAAAAAATTGGGTTGCTTAATCAAGATACATGGTTTTTCCAACCATGCAAAAATCTTCAGTCTTTAGTCTGTCTTCAGTATTCCTCCGGAACGGAAATCTTTCTAACCTCCTTCAATTGTCCTGGCGTAGGTTGATCCCTGCGGTAGTACTGAATGTGGTTGCTGAATCTAGAGAGGCTGGTCCCCTTGCTGTAGTCCTGGTGCTCTTCGTGTTCGCCCTTGGGTAGTGTGATCAATGGACTCTGGCAATCCCTGACTGGGTGGGCAGACGATCCGTAGAACAAGCATAGCCTCCGTCTTTTGCGGCACTCCTCGAAGCGATGTCCTGGATGGCGGCAGGAAGCACAATTGGTCATTGTCTTAATCTGATGATGTGATTGAAGAAACACTGTCTGAGTCTGATGACGCTTTGTGGATCCATAGTAGTTGTCATCCCCGTCATAAATCTTCATGTCCTTCATGAGCTTCAACTTTCCGTCTCGTTTCATTGTCTGCGCTACATTCTTGATCTCCTCGCTTGTGACTCTAATCTTCAGAGAAGTTGGGTCCTTAGGAACTTGGATGATCTTCAGTGGTGACTCCAGGTTCTCGATCTGCTCCCTGGTACAAGATATGCGCTCGGTGTCGGAAAAGTCTAAGTGTCTGAGAGTTTGAAAATCAGAAGACTTTTCTGGCTCGGAAAGTATATCCACAAGTCTGGCTTGAAAAGAATGGCATGCTCCCTCTGGTTGTCAAGGGACTCTTCAAATGTCTCCGTCATCTACGTACTACCCATGGGGATAGTAGAGTGGTAGAAGGTAGTGGAAGCTTGTAACCCTCAAGTGCAGATGGATCGACTGTTCCGGTGTCACGTGCTTTTGAACTATCTGAAAAACAAAAAACTGTTAAAATAACCTAGACCTAAATACAACAAGTGTTTATAGAATATCAATAAACCTGATATACCTGATATACCCTTATTTTTTGATTTTTTCCTATGCTGTGATCAAGTTTCCCTAGTTAATCAAGTTCCCCAATAGTATGCTAAGACCTAGGTACCATTAGGATAGACCTGCATGGGCCACCACTAAAAATATGTCAGGACCTGCTCCCGAATAATCGGACACGCCCAGCCTTCGTCGTTAGACACGACGAAGTAAGCTGTACCAAGCTAGGAAAAACTAACCAGATAAACATGAAAGTATAGAATCACAGCGTCTAAAAATGTTCCCAGAAAGATCACCATAATCCACAAATCCAGATATCATAATGTACCAGAATCAACAGGAATGAAAAGTGCTATGAACTCTAAAGACAATATCTAAGAGTAAAGCTAATAGTCTAAACCTGAAACCTCAAGCTAAGTCATGAACCATCCTGCTCAGCTAAGATCCCGGGCTCTGGCCCATATGGTAGAATGGTATCCTGCAAGTATACCTGCAACTTATCCAGTTAGGAGCGGAGCTAGTATATCCAGAGAAATGAACATGTACATCATGGTATGAATCAAGAAAACAGGAATAAATGTAAAGTACAGGAAATGAGAACAAGACATAAAACTGAACAGGAAATACTGAAAGTAAAACAGGAAACATGGTAAGAGTCCTGAGCATAAAATATAATCTGAATATGAAATACAGCCTGAACATGAAATACAACCATGAAATCCTGAAATACGAACTGAATCCTGATATGTGCAATAATAAAATACATCTAAATTATGATCGGCTTTGGTAGATGCAATGAACCTGAAATGGTACGGCTTTGGCCCCGCGTGTACGGTACGGGACCCAAGCAATTCACATGAGTAGTAACAGGGTTTGATCACATATCTATAGTATTTCCTCTCCCAGACACAATGATACATGGAACATGAAACCAGACAATATCGTGAAATATCGTGTCATCAAGGGAATACAAGAATGGATATGAAAGACATGAGAAATGAACAAATCTGAGGAGTATACTTGCCTTGCTCAGGGTGATCGAAAATGGGTGGTAAAGCTGTATTTCCTCCTGTTTAATGATTACAAGTTGATTAAGATCCAAATAAAGACATCAACTAACCATGGCTTAACTAGCTAATATCTATTGCTAATAAACTAATTACTATATTTATATATATGATAATTTAAACTTTATAAAAAAATGGTATTAACTAGATAGATACATCTACCAGTTAACTAGTTATATAGAACTAACTAGTAATTTAGCTAATCTAACATTTATATATCTATCATTAATTAATAGGCTAGAGTTAAAATTTTAGAATATGCTATGCCTAAAAGCAAATTTATATAGTTAAGAGTTGATAAATTCCTAATAAAATTACATTTTTTTATAATAATAGAATAGTCATTTCTTAGCAATATCATTTAAAGATGATAATTAAATTTGATAACATGGCAACAATAAAGCTAAAGTAAAACAAGGAAATCCATGTCCGTATAGCCTAACTTCAAAAATCTCTTATTCCAATCCCCATCCTCCTGTAACCCAACAGTCACATATTGAAACCAATATTCTTAGTCGAACACTCAAGCAGCCCCATCAAGACTTAAACACAATTATAATTTAAACAAAATTTAAATCAAATGCCATTTAATTTAGCAATACACAAAGAACAAAGCATCCAGCCGAAACTATAAAGCTCAACCCAACACTCTGAGAGAGTTGTTGCCAAAAACCCTTCCCGCCAAACGCAAACATTTAAAAAACAGAAATTCAACTTCTGAACCCGGGCTAGACGCAAATTATTCCAGTCCATCATTCAAGAAAATACTTACATCTAAACTCATGAAACCAAATTACGTAAAAGAATATACACAAAAGTAATCTCAATGAAAATAGATTTTCAACTCAATAATTATATATAATCTAAATCTAATAGCACAAAGAATTGAGAGGTTCTGTTGAGTCCCGCTAATATCCATGTCCAACCACAGTCCACACCCCTGCAACCTTCTAGTCCAATGGATCTCCTAAGACACAGACAGAACTAGCCCTAGATACGAACCAGCCTTCAGACACAAATACTGTTACAGTCCGACACGAGCCACACCACTGACACACCATACTGAATATACATTCAAAATCACAAAATTAAAATAAGACTCCCGCCTTCTTTGCTAATCCCAGCCCTGATACGTACATACGTCTCGAACACGATCTGTCTAACTCGAACAGAAAAATGTACTACAGTCGGACACGAGCAAGCTGGACATGAACAAGATACACATATGTCACACACAGGCCTGCACTCCACGCCCAACCCCACAACTAGAATCGAAACATGCAAAACTTGACATTAGAGAAATAGAATGTTATCTGGGTGTTCCGATTCGATCTGGAGCGAAGTCCCAACCCCAAAGTGTCAGACACGACCCCGCCGTATCCAATTGGTGATCTCGAGTCCTATTCAGGCATTGTGTCGAGCAGTTCCAGAGCAAAAAAAATAAGGAAAGAAACTCAGATCCAACGCAGTAAATTCTACTGAAGAAGCTATAAATCGTAATTGATCGATCGATCCATCGATCCAAACCCGATCACTTCCTAGAACAGAGAATCAAAGGTACTCACCGCCTCGCCGTTGTCGATTCGCCGCACGTTCGTCGAAGGGAAAGTCTCCAGTCATAAGCTGCACCGTCGAAGTGTGGAGGTGGCTCATGGTGAAGGTCATCGGAAAGGACTATACGCCGCCGGGGAGTAGTCGCGAACAGTCGATCCGCTCGACGGAGGAAAACAGAGCGCCATCGGAGAAGTCGCCGTCGTAACGTCGTGGCCGTCGTCGTCGTCGTAGTGGGAGGAACCCGCTGCCGTGGTCGAAGTCATCGCCGTCGTGGCCGGGTCGCCACCGTCGAAGTCGCCGAAGCGTCGAGATCTAGGTTTAGGGTTAGGGCCGGAGTTGATTTGGGGAAGAGAAAGAAATCGAGAGAAAATGATTCTCTCTTTGCTGCTTTGGTTTTTTTAAGAAAATGTAAATTTGCATAAAACACCTCCCGCCAAGAAAAGTTTTTATATAAGTCCCTCCGTCCCGAAAATTTTGTAAAAACAACCTCTGCCTTTTCATTATTACAAAAATGCTAAAAAAATTATGTTAAAACCTTTTGGAAAAATGAGGGGACCACAAGTTGGTTGTAACAACTTTCCAAATATGAAAATTTGCCCCCAATTTATTTCCCTCTAAAATATCAATCACCATATTAAAATAAATAAGAATTAACTTTTATTTGAAACCCAAATAAATCAATTGATATTTAAAATAAAAAAAAATTTAACCGGGAAGTGGAGTTACAATTACTCATTTTACTTCTTTATTGTTATGTCTTTATTGGTTTCCTTCATTTCCTTACATTCTGGTTTTGTACACCATAGAGCTTTCCTTGTGGTACTTGTTATCTGGGTTGGCCCCACTTGTTTTGATGGCCATATCTCATAGTGGAGCCTGAGAATCTACCGTACCTTTTGCTTGATGGTTAGCACCCGGAGGACCACACCTGAGCACCTGAGTAGGTTTATGTCTTTTCTCCTAATATTCATTATGTATTTTCTTGAGGCTTTTAGCTACTAAGCAAGTGTTAGATCGTGTTTTGGAATCATGTTCCCGACCGAGGGCAACATGATTGTATATATTCTATACTGCAACTATAAATGATCATGTACTATGTAAAACCCCTAAATTTTTACTATATTTTTATTATTAAAATTTGTACTGATATAAAATTTTGTATTGTACGTCGCATAGTCATATTGTACGTCGCGCACGAAATTTTTTTTTCGTAGTTGCTCGTCGAGTGCGAATATGTGCGAGCGTACATATTTAGAAAAACATTTTTTTCTACTTTATTATACACTTTCAAAATATTATATAATTATTATTCTTGCTATAAAAAGCCTTTTTTTTAGCAGTTATTAATCGTAAATAATATTTTATTGTATACTAGGAAAAGTATAATCATGTATGCATTATTTGTGCATACATATATTTCATAATTATTTATTAGTCTATTTTAAATAAAAATATAATTTTTGAGATTTATTAATATTAATATTTTATTATTCAAAAAAAATTTAAAAATTTTATTATTTCGAAATTATTATTATTGGTATTTTGGAAAATATATTTGAAATTTTTTATGGCCATTTTAAATCTTGATTTGATTTTTATGGTTTTAAAGTTTAAAGGTAAAATTTATATTTAAATTTGAGTTTAGATTATCTAAGTTTAAATTAGAATTTAATTTAGATTTGATTTTTAAATTATTCAAATGGGTTTTTAAACAAACCCAAGCCTTATCCAACTGGAAATTCCCACCTCCTATAAAAGGAGAGGTACTCCTCCAAGAAATTTTCCATCCCAACACACACGTGCATCGTGTCTGTGTTCATGTTCATCCACTATATTTTACAGCTACATTAGTCGGAGCCGAGGCCGACAAATCCGACCCTCACTCACCGTATCGGACACACCCGACACGGTCTATACAACAGTACTTGTGAGACTCGTCTCACAGTATCGGTATTTATATACGGATACGTATTTTGTATTGTATTTCGTATTTTCTCGATTTTCGGAACGCTTTAAAATTTTCCCAAATTATAGATTTTCTCCTTGGCCGGCATACCGATGGTGTACCGGAGTATACCGACGGCATACCGTCCGGACAGATTTTCCATATTTTAGATATTTTCGATTTTAGATATTTTCGTGAATAGTGTTTCCGATATTTTCATGAATAGTGTTTTGGATATTTTGATGAATAGTATTTAGATATTTTTGTGAATAGTATAGATGCATTCTATTATCCAATGGACAATTGTTTTTCTTTTAATGGCTAGGATTGATCTAGATTTTGACACGGATCACGATCCAACGGCTAAGATTAATTCCCCCTTCTATATATCCTATGAGTTTCTCTCTCCTCTCTCTTTTCTTTCCTTCACCATTTCTCCTTCACTCTCTTCTCTCTTCCTCAAAAGCTTGGGAAAGCTTGGCTTGAGGCCTAGAGTGTGGTTTCGTGCCCCTCTTGGTGGTGGAGTAGAAGATTAGGCTTGGTTGCTAAAACCTAGGCAAGTACATCTTGCTCAAAAGTGACATGACCATGCTAAAATTTTGTTTTCCATAAAAAAATTAAAATTTTATTGTTCTATAATATGCTCCTCTAAATTGTTAACATCTTTAGTATATAGCACTTTTGGTTTTGATCGACAATATTGCGTAGATCTGAGTTTCTAGATATAATTTTTGAGTATTTTGAAGTTTTGATCTATCAAATGTTTTAATTTGTGAAAACTAATACTTCATGTTGTAGGAAATTCAATTCTATTCGATTTTGACTTTTGAAAGTCCGAATTTCGATTTAAAACGAAGTTTTTATGGCCGAAACAAGTTTTGAGTTCAAAAATCAACTTTCTGTGACGGTTCGGAAAATCCGTCGGAAATCCGCGGAAATCCGTCGGAAAATCCGAACTTGCACCACAAAACTTGCTGTTACACTTCGAAA
>JANAVB010044197.1:0-54992 GCA_029216955.1 Iris pallida | reverse complement strand
AAGCTCATGCCTATCCCTCCCCCATAGGTGGCCGGCCAAATGGGCTAGGTGTCCTTCTAATAAAAAGTCTAAAAAGCCCTTCCACTAATCTATGTAATAATATAGGAGAAGGTTTAAGTCGAGGCTTTTAGTCATGATTAATTCTCTAATCTACAAACCCTATCCATAAATATTAGTCTAACCACTAACTAAAATAATATCATGTGGACCATGCCTAACTAATGTGTGGGTCCTACTAGAGTCAACCTACCCGGGTCCCCGATACAAGTCGGATTGAGTTGAAATTCGAACCCGACTCAAATAACCCCAAAATAATATCATAATAAATAAATATTTAAAATAATTCTAAAGTAGAAAATGACCAAAATATCCCTGTTATAAAAACTGGGGGTGACAGGCAGATACGACTTGTACATTTCGAGGGCAGGAGAAGACAATTAGTAGGCGTATGGGACAGACAGTTACATTCAGTAAGGGCCATTAAGCTCAGTATTACCCGGTAGGGGCCTCGGCTCGTGATCTGCCGTCGGCCCGTGCTTCGACGCTAAATCCTTATTTACCTACCCATACGTCCAGGGTTGTCTTCAAAGTGCATTCACTTAGCTGGTTAGTTCACCATTTACAGTTATCCAGTATATTTTATCGCAGTTTCCTCTATATCTTTGCTATGTCCCCAGAGGACCTGGTTGCTTTCCAAATTTAGACGAGCACTTGCAGTTGACTGGGTGCAAACCGGGACTTGAGACAGGACTTGTTACAAAAGACGATGAGGTATTTCCTGAGGAGTTTCCGTTGACTCAGGTATAAAACTGTTTAGGTTATAAGCATCATTATCTAGTTAGTCGATGCTCATGACTAGTTATCTTTCTGCTTTCAGTATTTTCATTCAGTGTTATACTCCATGGGTTTTGTAACCACCAGACTATTCAGTTGTATTTTATTCAGACTCCATATATTTCTAATTTCAATTTCAGCATTATTCTTTGTTCTCGTTGATGAGATTTAGATGTTACCTCTTGCCTGTGTAGTATAGTTACATTACAACGAGTAACCGAAGTGAGTCCATTAAATTGGGTAGCTCACTCTAGTGTTGTATAAGTTGGCCAGGTTATCCCAAATCCTATATATTTAGGAGTGGGGCATGATAGATTTAAATTTTGGATTTTCAAATCCAATAACCTTTACCAAACAAGCCCTAACAAAAATCTTCTCTCCCAATCCGCCACTTCATCTCCTCTTTCTCTAACAAAATATCTCTATCCCAATTAGCCTCTTCATTTCCTCTTTCTCTAATGGAAAATTTCTATTCCACGATTTTTTTAAAAAACGGTCTCTGTCCCCCTCAACGGACATGCCCATGCAGGTTCTTTCTTCTTTTCTAACGTCTTTTTTCTTTAGTTTATATGAATTTTAATATTTGTTAAGCTAATAGCTCTCTCTCTCATACATCTCTCCCACTCTTTTTGCTTCATTCCCACGAAAAATAAATTATATAGAAGGATTGATGGCCTCATTTTGGAACTTGTTTAGAACCTTCAAATGCTTGAGCCGGCCCTGATACATAGTAAGCTTTAGTAAACAAAATGACAGATAAAGGGAAAAAACTCGCAAGATTCATACATTTGAAGAAAAAAATCAATACCTTTTTAATCGATTAAACATTCGTATTTTGTGTACTTTGGTGAAATCAACTCCTCCGTCCACTAGCCGTTATAATTTGAACGTTGGAGTCAAATTTGGCTAAATAGGCTTGAATACCCAAAGTACGTCACGACCCGATCCCAAATTATTGGGTCGAACCGGATCATGCCCAGCCTGCACCGTTGTGAGACGGCGGCAGTAAGTTGTTCTAGATGCAGGTATTTTATAACAATATCTATACATTGTCACAACTCAATATACGAAAAAAATTTAAAATTTTTATTCAACATTGAAAAGTACAATTGGAATGAAAGAACTGAGAATAAAGTGCTGAATTCAAATTAAACAAAATTCTAAAACAATAAAACTAGAAACTGGAAATGACTAGCTAAGCGGTCAGCTCGTCGTCCTCAGGTCCTGCGTCCTCCAAGGGGGGACTTTCGGCAACACCACATGGTACAAAACTGGGTCATAGTAACTATTGTACAATAGCTCAACATCCTCAAAGTCACTAAAAATGTTGTCTCCAGGCAGGAGGGAGCAAGTACGAATATGTATCTCATATTTCAAATAATAATGGAAAAGTGCATGCTAAACAGTTGAAACAATATTTTTCAGTAGTTCTACGATTAAAAACAATGTGATTTGAATGTGTATCGTCTATGACCGGCTTGGGTAATACAATAGCGTCCTAGCGACGTGATACGGCTTATCCCGTGTGTAAGAGGGGAAGCTCGCACAATCCTGCAATATAGAGGGTATTGGCCAATAAACGTTACACTATTCCCCCAATCCCCACAATCAATATCAATCAATATCTGAACCCTAGGAGAGGGTTCCATGTAGCAATGTGGTTTAAACATGCAGCTAGACAATTACTAAATAAAATACAGAAAACATAACCGTAACTTGCCTCTGTTTAGTTGACTGGATTGGTAAAGTCGGTTCCGAGGAAGATGTCAGGTTCGTCTTCGAGATCCTACAGTTGTGAACCTTGGCTTAGAACCATAACGAAACCATTCAAGGTGTGCTAGTTACAATCTCTAGAAGTAGACCCTAGTCATATTTTAGATTATTAATTAATCTACCAGAAATCGTCTAACGTCGCAATCTACGTTCGTTATTATTTTAATTAAATAAGTCGGTTATTGATTAATTGGAAAAATGGCAATTACCGGTTAATTTGGCAAAACTTTGTATTTTAAATATATATATATAACTAGGCTTTTTCTTTTAAATGAGAAAACATGTGATTTGCTTAAATTACTAGATTATTTATTATGAGAAAACTTTATTAATTTTATACAAAATAATTAATACCTAAATTACAATTACGCGCCTAATAACGAAAACCAACTCAGGAAAGAAAGTAAAAACCTACTACATAATACAGGGTCACAGCGAAATAATAGAAAACTGGGCTTATGCCCTTTACAAATTTTACATAAATTAATTAATCATCTAGGCGAGCTTTGAGTCCGCGAACGGTCCAAACAGTAGGCCGAAGCCCTGCACCAAAATACTAACAGCAGTACCAGTTCCAAAATAAAATATAATATAATTACAGATTTGGTCCAAAA
Source organism: Iris pallida (assembly GCA_029216955.1). NCBI lineage: Eukaryota > Viridiplantae > Streptophyta > Magnoliopsida > Asparagales > Iridaceae > Iris > Iris pallida. The sequence goes on along the minus strand of JANAVB010044197.1, from coordinate 51,771 downwards.
TTACTTCGCATTCTAGCTAATGCCTCAACGTCCGGAGTGGCCGATTTCGTTTGTATTCGCTAGGGCCCAGAGACCGAATTTGGTCATCGCCCGGAAAAAGGTAATCGAAAACCAAAACAACAAATCTTTTGCAGAAGCCGATTTTGGAAATTAGAATTTTATAGAAATCCCTTTTTAAAATAATCTCTGAAAATTCGGGCAGCATCCCCTCTATAGTTGGGACAACCCAATACTGGGAGAAATGCCAAAAACACCAATAACTGTCCTAAACCAGGGACTCCAATTATCCAACTACAAATATTCCCACCCAGGAATAATATTAAATCCGAAATCAAAACCGCAACAGAAGTATTATTAAACCCTAAATCTAAAACTCGGAAATTTCGAAAACCCACAGAACCAAAAACCAACAGAAGAAACTTATCACTCAAACCAATATTCCAAACCACAGCACAACGTCAAGCCGGTACCATTCCGAGATGGACTTCGGAAAACCCAAATTATCTAAGCCGAATCCCTTAACGGGATCGGGGACCGAATCATCATCAACACACTGAGAAGGGAACGAAAATATGGAAATATACCTCGGTGCTCGGTTAGAGCTCTCAGATGATATTAGGAAAAAGAAATATCTCCGCGGACTCGAAAAAGTACCAACTCGTGGACAGCAGCGGGAAAACATCGGAACAACGCTGTTGGAACAGCGGGGCGCTCGCGGAAGGTGCGCAGAGACCGGGGCGGGGTCTGGCCGAGACCGTTGGAGCAAAATCGGTGGGCACCGGGGATAGGCACGGGGGGGAACGGTCGAAAGGCGCGGGAGGCCGGAATCGGTGACGGGGACGCCGACGCTGGGAGGCAACGCGCAGGGGCTCGCGGGGTCGACGCCGGAGGGGCGCTGGCCGGGCAGGGGCGGCCGGGGGCGCGCGGCCTGGGCTTGGCCGGAGCGGGGTCGGGGCTTTGGGCGCCGGAGGAGGCGGCGCGGCTGGACTTGGCGGAGCGGGGTCGGGCGCTGGGGTCGAGGGCCGCCGGGGGTCGCGGTCTAGAGGCGCGCGTGGGAGGGCGGCGCCGGGCTGGACGGCCGGCGGAGGCGGTATTGGGGTCGAGGGCGGCCGACGTGGGCGGAGTCCTGGCCGGAGTTGGAGGCGTCGGGAGCTCGGGGCCGTGCGGGCGGAGGCGTGGATGGGGGCTCGGGTGAGGGTTCTGGAGAGGGAAAGAGGTGAGTGAGAGGGAGAGTGAGAGGAATTGGAATGGGGGGAGAGGAATGAGTTGAGTGCTGGAGGGGTGGTTTTAATGGAAGAGTGGAGTAGTGAGTTGAGTGGAGGAGAGAAGGGGAGAGGAGCAGGAGAATAGGCAGGGGAGTGGCCTGGTCGTGGGTGACCAGACCCAAACGTGTGGAAATTCTTTTTTCTTTTTCTTTTTTTTAAAAGAATATTGCATAAGTATCTAAGTATTAATAATCAGAACATTAAAAGAGAAAATTTTAGGGTTTGGAAATTGAAAATCGAGTTCGAGAAAACGGGGTCGGTGTCCGTACTCGGGTCGGACTCCTGGCACGGGATCGGGACAGGGCACAATCAAAATCCAATAATAATTTTTAAAAATAATATTTTTTTCCTAATTCCGACTAATAAATAATAATAATAATAATAATAATAATAATAATAATAATAATAATAATAATAATAATATAATAATAACTACTAACTAACTAACTAGAATTACGCTACAAATCCATAATTCATAATTCTAAAACTCTGGGTTTCACAGTACTTCCGTACTTGACCATTAAAGATTGCAACGGTCTTACATCCTTCTATATTTGGGTTTAAATCTCATATTTACCTTTTTTTCTCTCATGTTTCACTTTGTTCAATATTTGTATATCGTTAGTTTATTTTTTTTTCTATGTAAATAGTCCAAATAAGTCTTGTTAACAATAAATTTATGGTCCGTTAACGCCGCCCTGCAACAAATTAAAAATTAAAGGTATTTTTTAAACTATGAGTATTTTTTGTTGTAAAAAGTGTGAATCTTGTGAGAGAGTCTTTGCACTTTACCCCAAAAATGGCAATAACAACATTCGAACCAATAGATTAAGAAATGTACTGAGAGAGTCAATACTACGAGAGGAACTAATTTACTTTTTTTTTAATATTTTTTATCATTCTAATAGTTAGTTTGTCATTTTATCTCTAAATGATCTTGTTTTTATTTATCTTGTTTGACTGGTAGAAAAAAAAACATTAATAAGGTTACCTAACTAGTTATTTTTTATCATCTTCTTATTTGTTTATTTTTTTAGAAAATTTTATTTGTCAAATTGATTGATGAAAAACAAATTATAAAAACCGTTTAGAGAAATCGGATGTTGACTTACCCATTCACAGAGGCGGATCTAAAGAGAGTCCAAGGGGGACCACAAGCCCCCCCTCCCCCCCCCCCCCCCCCCCCACCCCAAGGTTCTTAATTTTTTCGTATATTTTTTATGGATAGCTACTTAAAACATATGTGCGGTATTTATTTATTTTTTTTGCACAGAAGGTGCAAATAGTTTCGACAAATACCGGATAGATATATAGAAACTTGTAAATTTATTTCCAGATAGGGCTGATATATTTTATACATAGAAATTTTTAAATGTTATAATGACGCCAATATAGCGGTCCACCAAATATTTAAAAACTAAAGATACGATAAATTTGTTTTGAGATTTGATTTGATTACATTTATCTAAATATATATTTGAAAAATATTTTATTAATTTTTATTATTCTAAAAATACAAATACATTAATTAGCTTATTCCTTTTTCAAAAAATTTACCAAAATAAGATAATGTGCAATATTTCGTCCAAAAAGAAAAAAAAATTGACCGCTCTTTTATTCTCTATATCTCCATCTGTCCTTCTCCAGGTTCTCCTTCAACCTTGTTCTAGAAAAATCTCAAGATATATTTAGCTTATTCCTTTCTCAATTTTTTTTGTGTTTTTCGGCGGAGCGACCATATTTTCTATTCCTTGTACGATGTCTATATTTTTACAATAACACTCTTATTAATTAGATTTATTTTTTTCTCTTCTTAAGTGATCTTAGTGATAGTGATGCATGAAAGAATATTGCTTGTTATTTTATAAATTCTACATATTAAATTGTTATTTTTTGTTGTCATTGACAATCATGTTATTGTCTTCTTCTTTTTTTCTATTTTATTTTCATGTTTGGATCTTATTTTTATAGGGTTATTGTGAACTTGGTAATGAAATGGAAAAACATGTTACAATTGCAAAAAAAGAGAACAAACGAATTAAATTTGGCCACTCCTGAAGCGTCATTGTCATCCCCGAATGATGAGATTCTTCCATCTGACATTCCTTCAAAATTTTTAAAGAATGTCGAGTTCTATATAAGTAGATATTTGCATTTGACTAGTTGTCGTTTATTTTGAATGTCTTTTATGAACAAATTTTTCTTTCCTTCTTTGTATCACTTTAGAAATATTGACTTTGTTTTTTTTATTCATTCTTGTTCGAGTTCAATTAAGAATTTTTATATACAATTAGCACGACCCCCGCCAGAATTTAAATTCTGATTCCACCCCTGCTCACATATTTATTTTAAAGAAAATTTGAGTGGCACCCTACTTTTGTTACGCTTATTTAAGGTGCACCTACAAGTTTACATGAATGTATGACACCCCCCACTTTTGACGGTTTCAGTCCAAAATGAACGGTCAACCCCGTTGACCATTTTTTTTTGACGAAAATACCCCACATATCTGTTCTCTTCGTCTCGTCCCCCTCCGCCGTGCTCGGCCCTCCTCCACGGTGTCGCCATACTCCCCCCCTCCCCGACCTCGCCGCACCCCCTCCCCCCCCCCCCCCCCCGGCCATCACCACCACCACCATCACCATTAACACATTCACCAACATCATCACCAAAAAAATCAACAAACTCCCTCAAAATTCCCAACTTTCCAAATCACAACAGAAACCCACTTCAAACTCTGCAAAAATAGAAAGAAAGATGATACCTTCACCATTGACGCACGCACAGAGCTCCAACTGCTCACGGAACAAGGAGACCCACATCAAGAAACAAGCAAATCTAAGCCTAAATTTACATAACTAACTTTATTTAATTTAATACATAAAAAGATTGGTGATGATGTTGGTGATGGTGGTGGTGGTGATGTTAATTCTTGTTTACTTACTTCTATCTGTGTGGGAGTTAGAATTAATTACTAAAATCTGGACGAGGACCGCCCTCCCCTGCCACTTGGGATGGAGCAAATGCTCGAAAGCCAATAACTTAAAATTGATCCCCTTGAATACATCCATATCGTCGATACCCAAAAGAAGGGTCTTTCCGTCGAACTGCCGGCGGAGCTCGTCGACCCTCCACTCCTTGTCCGCCTGCGAGAACAAGTTCTTGATCTGCCCCATATGCACCCCCACCGGCATGATCTTGATCCCGACGGTCCGTCCGAAGTAGTCCAAACCAATATAGGGGCGGTGATGATGGTTGATGGTGATGATGATGATGGTGATGATGTTGGTGATGGTGGTGGTGGTGATGGCCGGGGGGGGGGGGGCGAGGTCTGCCGCCACGTGTGACGGGGAGGGGGGACACACAAAAGGAACAAGGACATTTTTGTCAAAAAAAAATTTGACCATTCGTTTTAGACGGAAACCGTCCAAAGTGGAGGGTATCATACATTCATGTAAACTTGTGGGGTACACCTTAAATAAGTATAAAAAAAAGTAGGATGCCACTCAAATTTTCTTTATTTTATTTTAAAAAATTAACTCAGGTCATGAGAGTTAGCATCTTATCTTTCAATTACAAATTTAGGAAATAGTTTCCTCTCCACAACAAATACTAGGAACAGTTCTCTTATGTACGAAATTGTCTGTTTCAAATATATTGTCAATTGCATGTAAATATTAGTACTCCTCTAACATGGGAAGCCTCCATATCAAAATTCTAAACCATTTTGTAATAGTAATAAAAAAACTCCAAATCATTTTCCGGTGCCCCCACCCGCTTTGCTTTGCCATTTGGGTTATGGATAAACACGAATTGCTTGCCCGGGCTCATAATTGTCGGCCTTGTACGGTGGACTATTGTTGGGCTTCCAAATCCGTATTCTTGTTGGATTTGCGATTAGCTTAAATTCGTTCCTATTGTGTTCTTTACATATATTCTCTAACTTTATTCTTTTGGAGGCAACTAGTACTAAAAGGTTAATTTAGACATTTTAAAAGCTAAAATTAGGAGTTTGTAACCTAAGACAAGTTTTGAGGTTTATATATGTCCAGTGCTTGTAGCTAATGTGAAAACCTGCACGAACATCAGACGGGACCGGCAGGATTTAAACCCCCATTTCTAAGAACGTGTACATGTACGTGAGTTGTAATAGAAAAAAGGAAAATATGTTTATTATCTAATATTTTAAATTTTAAATACAACAAGGTAAGGAAAAATAAATAAAGAAAATAACAAATACGAGAAGAACTCGGGAGAGTTAAAAGCCGCCCTGTATTGAAGTTGAGTTCCTTGGGCAGAGAGAGAGAGAGAGAGAGAGAGGCACTGGATGCTCTGAAATGCATTAATTGTTAACCAAAACTATATGTTATATTGGTATAAACGATAATGAGTCTATTTTTGTTCACCAACCAAAATTTATGTCGAGATACGCTTCCCCTCGAGATACGCTTGTTATTTTCTGTATCCAATCTGTTCTCTCTTTTATCAAATTCATACTTGCGTGCACGCTAACATCCAGTTTGACGGTTACTTGCTCTCAGTGCTCTTCTTCTACAACTAAAGTTTCCCAAAAAAATGTACAGTTGTTTGCACTACAACAATAGTCTATTCCTTGTTATTGCCGGGAACGCCGGGGCACGCTATTCGATGGAAATACAGAAACTGAAACAGCTGTAAAGACAACGTTTCAAATGCAATTCATTAAAGAAGGTTTTGCAACAGAGATCCAGAAGGATTCTGCAAATTACGAGATCTAAAAAGATATCGTAATACACGAATAATCTAAAGAGATTTTCGTGATCGTAGCAAACTGGCAGTAGTGCCTTCTAAAAAGAAGATACTGACAGAACTACTGAAGGCAACAGAAGGATGACAGGCGAGAGATGGAAATGCTGGGGTGAATAATCACCGTTGCTCAAAGCTTTATTCGCCCTCTGCGAACAGCTTCCAGGAACCAGCAAGGTTGACGGAAAACCTTGGAACACTCCTGCTCTTTTGACTCCTCGAAAGACGGCGACTCTGGCAATGGCTCTACTCTTCTCTCTCTGTTTGAAGTAACAGAACCCACGCGTACTAAAAAGTACTAGTGTTTGTGTTAAAGAACACGCTCACTACTCTGTTGTGTTAAAGAACACTTAGAGTTTTTCTTCCTGGAATTCTGATTACTACCGCTCTGAGTGAGAGGAGAGAACCTGCATATATAGCCCACGGGGCGGTTGCCAAGCAGTTGCCTGAACTTCAGGGTAGTGGCAGAACCACTCCTGAATGTGCAGCAACTACTGCAACCGTTCCCGCTCTAATATGCAGCCAGCCATACGCACACTACGCACTCTACGCACACTGCGTACGCTGCGCACTCTACGCACGCTGCGCACACTGGGCGTACTGGACTGCGTACTGGGCTGCGTAACTGGGCCAGCGTAACTGGGCTCGCGTAACGGGCCGCGCAACGTGGTCGCGCAAGTGGCTCGCGCAACGAGCGCAACTTAGGCGCACTATGCGCCTAGCGACGATGCTGATGTGCTAAGTGCAAAGTGCGCCAACAAAATGCCATATTACGCCTCATGAGCCCTTGAGCCCGAGTCCGAGCCCGAGTCCGAGTCCGAGTCCGAGTCCGAGTCCGAGTCGCTAAGCTCCTACGGAGCATAGCTCCATGGAAATAAATTTCCAAGAGCAAAAAGCTTACAGCTTCTTAATTGTTGATTAAGCCTTTATACCATTAATAATTAATCCCACATGGCACACACCCATGTGCACTACATGTGCATCTCCATAAAGAGAAAAGACTCATATATATGGAGATACACATTTCTTTCTAGCCGATGTGGGACTAAAAACCAAAACAAAAGGCTACAAACCCAACAATCCCCCACATACCTCTATATATATGAGTACGAGTGTTCCCCACAGTAACTGTCCATTATGCTTTTAGGATAGATGCCACTTAAGACTTGAATCTTCCCACGTGAGTCAAACAACAGACTACAAATACAAGAATGGACTAAATCTTGAATTCTGCATCATAGCTGAAATTCTTTCCACTCACATAATGTAGTTACATGTACCTCTGGCTACACATTAAAGGCCCTGTGCCAGCCTGGTTTCAGTGTATAATTTTGGGTGTCTACAAGTTTACCCTCAAGAGACGGCCTGATATCTCTGTCATACACTATAGGTGAGTTCATTATAAAGAGACATGGCATGAAGCGCTTTGCGCTTCCCTTACGGTGCTACGCCGCTATGACATGGCTTAAAGCCGAGGCCTTACCCCGTACCGGGAACCTCATCGTAGTGTCATACTACAGTAGCATGAGGCAACCGCCTCTTTGTAGTGCCAAACTACCCAGCATGAAGCCTTAGGCTCCTTTGCGGTGTTATGCCGCAACGACGTGGCTTGCAAGACCGAGGGTTTATCCCTAACCGGGTACCTCATGGTGGTGTCGTGCCACTGTAACATGAGGAACTCCTCCTCTTTGTAGTGCTGACTACACCCCTCTTTGTATTTAATATACAGCATTAGGCTAACTGCCTATTTGCGGTGCTACACCGCTGTGACTTGGCCTACAAAGCCGAGGCTTTATCCTATTCCTGGGCAGCACCCCACATATAGGAACCTCATCGTGGAGTCACCCCACTGCAGCATGGAGTTTCACTCCTTGTAGTGCTGTTCTACCATGATTCCTGTAAAGCATACCAGGCATTCACTCTGCCTGAGAACTCATTAAGGCAATTAAGCCAACCTTTCCACATGAACCATTTTCCGCAGAAAACAATAGTAGACAACAGTGGTTATAGGTCCGTAACCTCTCCATGCCCAATAGAACATGTACCCACCGTTCCTGATATTCTTCCGATTAGTGGTCCTCCCTTGAACCAAAAGCTAGATGACTAGTAGATAAATCTTTGAACTATTAGCATAAAACTTTATGGTAGGAATACAAAAATCCAATATCAGAATGCCTTCAAGCCCATTTTACAAGCTGTGTCATCAACCAGCTGGCGCTTGAGGCCCTTGGTGAACGGATCCGCCAGATTCTTCTGACTCCGAACATCAATTACTGCAATAACACCTCTCTTGATAAGATCGTGTACTGCCCTGTGCTTCAACCGCACAGTCCTCTTCTTTCCGTTGAAAAGGTCATTTGATGCCACCGCCGCAGTCGCCTGGTTGTCGCAGTATATCGGTATCGTCGGTATTTGCGCCCCAACCAATGAAAGATCATACATGAGCTCCCGAAGCCATTCTGCTTCCTCGGCTGCGGTATCTAGTGCAAAAAACTCAGATTCCATGGATGACCGCGAGAGCATAGTCTGCTTCTTCGACTTCCACGATATAGCAGCTCCATCCATTTTGAAAATGAATCCATCTGTGGACCTCTCGCTCTCCACCTCTGAACACCAACTGGCATCACTGAAGCCTTCCACTACCTGCGGATTTCCGCTGTAGTACAGTACATATGTCTGAGTCTTCTTGAGATATCTCATAACCCGTTTCACAGCTTTCCAGTGTTCAACACCTGGATTGCTCATAAAGCGACTCAGCATTCCCATGGCGAAAGCTATGTCAGGCCTTGTGGCAGTAGTAGCATACATCAAACTCCCGATTACGCTTGCATACTCCAGCTGCCTGACGCTTTTCCCTGAATTAGGCTTCAGCTTCAGATCACACCTGTACGGCGTATCGATCCCTGGAAGATCCCGATACCCATAACGAGTGATCATTTTCTTAATATAATGAGACTGTAACAGCGCTAGTCCAGTGTCTGTCCGGATGATCTTGATTCCTAAGATCACATCAGCTTCCCCCAAGTCCTTCATACTGAACTTGCTTGAGATGAACTTCTTTGTCTCAGTGACACAGCTAATATCCGTACCTAGGATAAGCATGTCGTCCACGTACAGACAAACGATCACACCTCTTCCATCAGCGAACTTCGTGTAAACATACTTGTCCGTATCGCTGACCATGTAGCCATTTGACCTTATAATTTTGTCAAATTTCTCATGCCATATCTTGGAAGCCTGTTTAAGATCGTACAAGGATTTCACCAACTTGCAGACTTTGTCTTCAAGACCCCTGATGACAAATCCCTCTAGCTGTTGCATGTAAATCTCTTCGGTCAGCTCGCCATTTAGGAAAGCCGTATTCACATCCATCTGATGTATCACCATCTTATGTATTGCTACAAGAGCAATCAACATTCTGATGGTGGTCATCCGGACTACTGGAGCATACGTGTCAAAATAGTCAATCCCCTGCTTCTGAGAAAACCCCTTGGCTACCAACCTAGCCTTGAACTTGTGAATAGTTCCGTCTGCTTTCATCTTCTTCTTGAAGATCCATTTGCATCCGATGGGTTTCGCTCTTTCAAGAAGATCAACCAACACCCAAGTGTTATTTGAGGTGATGGAATCAATCTCATTGTCAATCGCCTCCTTCCAGAAAATTGCGTCTCTGGTCTTCATCGTCTCATCATAGGTAAGCGGATCTGCTTCCACATGATAGGTGACAAAGTCACTTCCGAAGTCCTTCGGCCTCCTCACACGCTTAGCTGACGGCTCAGCTTGTTCTGGTTCAACCGTTGTATCAACAACAACATCTTCTTGGACCACATCTTCATTGAAGACTTCAGTTTCTTGTGCACACTCATTATTCTCCGGAACATCCGGAAGAACAATATTCTTGTGTCTTGCAAACTTGCCTTCAAAATATTCTGCATCGCGAGATTCAATGATATGATTTGACTCAATATCAAGAAATCTCCGAGCATCACTCTTCTCGGCATACCCCAAGAAGATCGTCTTTGTAGTCCTTGTCCCAAGCTTCTGAATCTTTAGATCTGGAAGCTTGACATACGCTAGACACCCCCACACTCGAATGACATTCAAGTTAGGTCTGACCTTGAACCAGAGTTCATGAGGAGTAACGTCTGAAGTTGCATGAGGCACTCTATTTAGAATAAAAGTGGCCGTCAATACAGCTTCTCTCCAGTAGCACTTAGGAAGACCAGCAGTCAACAACATTGAATTTATCATTTCTGTCAACGTCCTGTTCTTCCTCTCAGCTACTCCGTTTGATTGAGGAGAGTACGGAGCCGTAGTCTCATTAACAATTCCATGTTCCTTACAGAACGATGCGAATTCATGAGACCTGTACTCTCCACCTCGATCACTTCTTATCCTTTTGAGTTGTTGTCCAATCTGTCGCTCAGCTTCGGCTCTGAACTCCTTGAACTTCTCGAATGCTTTGTCTTTAGCCTTCAGCAAGTAGACGAACGCATACTTTGAGAAGTCATCGATGAAGGTTATGAAATACTTCATTCCGGCCTTTGTAGAGAACTGTTTGAAGTCACAGATATCGGAGTGAACCAACTCTAGAAGATCTCTACTTCGATTAACCCGAGGAAAGGGTTTCCTTGTGATCTTCGTTTGAGCACAAACTTCACATTTCTCTACATTACCCCCACATTTGGAGATAAGTCCTAGACTAGACATTCTGTTTATTCGTTTACAATGAACATGTCCTAGCCTATTATGCCACAACTCAAGAGTATAAGCAGAATGAGTGACTTCATTAATTACATTAATTACATTGGACTGATTTACAAGCTGAATCTTGAACATTCCTTCGGTATAAAAAGCTTTTCCGAAATATGTTCCCTTGATAGACATCACCATCTGGCCAGCATTGATGTCCATCCTGAGGCCTGCACTGCAGAGTAGGTCTCCCGAGACCAGGTTCTTGGCGATAGCAGGTACGTGCTTTACGTCTTGAAGCGTCAGAGACTTCCCCGAAGTCAGCTTCAACACCACCGTCCCGATCCCGAGCACTTCAGCTTGTGCTTGGTTCGCCATCATAACCACTTCAGAAGTAGGTGTATAGGTGGTAAACCACTCCTTACTGGAGCAGACATGGCAGGAGGCTCCAGTGTCTACCCACCAGTCAGAGTCAGTCCTTACTGCATCAACCTGTGCAATCATAGCAATTACGTCAGTGATCATAGATACCTTACTAGGCTCTCCTTGCTCTGATTGCTTGGTTTTTGCTTTGCACTCATTCTTAAAGTGGCCCTTCTTGCCACACTTGAAGCAAGGCATTTCTGACTTTGGCTTCTTTTTCTTGATAGAAGTTCTCTTGACTTTTAGATTGTCAGGGTTCTTCTTCTTGCTGTGGAAAGCTGCCTACTTTCCCTTTGGTTCCTTGGTCTGAACCAGATTGGCGTTAGCCAATTGCTTGGACAGTGTGTCCACCTTCAGTTGAGCCCGCATCTGGTCCTCAACATAGATTTTCTGTAGGAGATCTTCAAGGGTGATCTCCAACTTCTTCCTATGCATGTTTGCATAGAACTTGCTCCACCCAGCGGGGAGCTTTGAGACAATCCCTCCAACAACAAACTTGTCGGGGAGGGGCATCGCCTCGTCTTCCAGCTTCTGTCGCAGTTTCAGGAACTCCTTTACCTGCGACAGCATAGACTTTTCGTCCTCAAAGAATCACTTGTGATATTTTTCAACCACAAATATTTTACTGCGGTTCTTGTCTTCTTCGTAGAGTTTTTCTAGAGACTCCCATATGTCTCTAGCGATATTCTTCTTAGAATAGGATTCTGCTAGGGAATCCTCCATAGCATTCAGGATAAGCAACCTGCAAATGCTATTCTCCCTTCTCCACTTGGCCTGAAGTTTAGTAGCCGCAGTAATTGCGGCAGCAGACCCAGTATCTGGAACAGTAGGTTCCTCTTCAAGCAGTACGTGATCAACGTCTCTAAGTTGAAGAGTGAGATAAACCTTCCTCTTCCAGACTTGATAATGCTCTCCATCAAACTTCTCTAACTTACAGAAGTCAGTGTTTAGGAGAGAAGAATTAATATTTTCCATCGTAGCAATAAAGCTTTGAGATTGTTATTGCCGAGAACGTCGGGACACGCTATTCGATAGAAAATACAGAAACTGAAACAGTTGTAAAGACAACGTTTCAAATGCAATTCCTTAAAGAAGGTTTTGCAACAGAGATCCAGAAGGATTCTGCAAATTACGAGATCTAAAAAGATATCGTAATACACGAATAATCTAAAGAGATTTTCGTGATCGTAGCAAACTGGCAGTAGTGCCTTCTAAAAAGAAGATACTGACAGAACTACTGAAGGCAACAGAAGGATGACAGGCGAGAGATGAAAATGCTGGGGTGAATAATCACCGTTGCTCAAAGCTTTATTCGCCCTCTGCGAACAGCTTCCAGGAACCAGCAAGGTTGACGGAAAATCTTGGAACACTCCTGCTCTTCTGACTCCCCGGAAGACGGCGAACTCCTCTGGCAATGGCTCTACTCTTCTCTCTCTGTTCGAAGTAACAGAACCCACGCGTACTAAAAAGTACTAGTGTTTGTGTTAAAGAACACGCTCACTACTCTGTTGTGTTAAAGAACACTTAGAGTTTTTCTTCCTGGAATTCTGATTACTACCGCTCTGAGTGAGAGGCGAGAACCTGCATATATAGCCCACGGGACGGTTGCCAAGCAGTTGCCTGAACTTCAGGGTAGTGGCAGAACCACTCCTGAACGTGCAACAACTGTTCCCGCTCTAATATGCAGACGTGCTAAGTGCAAAGTGTGCCAACAAAACGCCACATTATGCCTCATGAGCCCTTGAGCCCGAGTCCGAGCCCGAGTCGCTACGGAGCTTAGCTCCATGGAAATAAATTTCCAAGAGCAAAAAGCTTACAGCTTCTTAATTGTTGATTAAGCCTTTATACCATTAATAATTAATCCCACATGGCACACACCCATGTGCACTACATGTGCATCTCCATAAAGAGAAAAGACTCATATATATGGAGATACACATTCCTTTCTAGCCGATGTGGGACTAAAAACCAAAACAAAAGGCTACAAACCCAACATTCCTTTCTCTCTCTTTTTGTCGAGGAATTGTTTTTGGCGTAGGGAACTAAAATAAAAGAAGCAAAATATTAGTGTAATTAAAGATGTGGACGCAAAAAATAAAAATAAAAAATGTGGACGCAACATATTTCTTGAGGCAATAATCAATCCCACTATGTTGAGTTTGTTGCCGAATTTTGTGGCAATTCACCTCCACCATACATAAATCGTCTGAAATCCTAGTTTTCCTCCCAAATACTCTTTGTACTTGGCATTTGAAAATGGGATTGGGTTTGAACTTAAAAGTGGGTTGAGACTGTCTTTATTGGATTTGTACTTAATTATGTATGCTGTTGAAGTGTATAAAACTAAAATTTCCAACTTCCAAATAGTTATAGGTAGCCAAATGGGCCAATTGAACCCCTCTGTGAAAGTGAAATATCCTAACACTTGGGGCTAAATAGCCGGCCCAGCCACAATATTCAAAAGCTTATATAATGACAAGCCCAATCTATTTAGTTTGGTTTTTTAAGGAAATTCTTACGAGTAAAGCCCAAAATTTATGTCTTTTACTAAATAGCTAAATAAGTTAGGGCTCGTTTGATTTGCAGGATTAGATAACGTAATGTAATTGACATTACGGTGTCAATCTAACTCTGGTGTTTGGTTGGACAAAAAAAAAAGATGTAATATAATTTCGATTACAAGTTTGATTACATTATATCAGTTTCTTCTAAAACCAATTACATCATAAAATCTATGTAATCGCGATTACATTACAACTTAAGAGGACGTTATTGGTATATAGTAATTTGGCATTTTTGCTATATTTTCGTTTTTGGACCTTTTTTTCTTTTCCTTTTTTGGTCTTTTTCGGTTTTTGTTCACTTTTGCTTATTTTTGTTTTTTTTTTTTGTCGCTTTTGCACGTTTTTCTCTTTTTTTTCGATTTTTTGTCCTTTTTTCATTTTGGTCGTTATGCACGTTTTTGCTTTTTTTTGGTGGTTTGCACATTTTTTTTTTTTCGTTTTTGACATTTTTGGTCGGTTTTGCAGCCTTTTTTTTTATTGTTTTTGGTCATTGGTCATTTTTTATCTCTTTTTTTCTTCCCTTTTTTGTCCTTTTTTTTTGTTCTTCTTGCTTGATTTTTGTCATTTTGGGTTTTTTGTCATTTTTTTGTCGTATGGATCCCTTCTTTTTTTTGGCCTTTTTTTATTTCTGTCCTTTTTGCTATTTATTGCCATTCTCGGTGGTTTTTTGTTTTTTTTGCTATTTTTTCGTTTTTGGGTTTTTCGTCATTTTGGATCCTTTTTGTGATTGGTCTTTTTTTCGTTTTTGTTGTTTTTCTCATTTTTGGTCTTTTTTTTCGTTTTTTGTCCCTTTTTATCATTTTTGATTTTTTTTTTCCATTTTTTTGTCGTTCTTTATCATTTTTGGTCGTTTTTGAACTTTTGTTTTGTTAGTCGTTCTTTCGTTTAGTATTTTTTTTTTCCTTTCCATTTTTGGATTTTTTGGTTTTCATCGTTTTTTCGTTTTTGATCTTTTTTCATTGATTGTTTTTTATTTTTGATGGTTTTTATCCTTTTTATGTCGATTTTTCATTTTTGGCGTTTCCCATTTTTGATCCTTTTTTTTTTCTTTTTTGGTTTTTTTCCCTGTTTTGTTCTTCGTCATTTTTAGTCTTTTTTATTTTTGGTATTTTTCTTTTCGTTTTTGGTTATTTTTTTAAGCAGAACGACAAATTTTTTTTTTTCATTTATTTATTTTTAATTGTTAATTTTTTTAAAAAAATTCTTTTGTTTTATTTAATTTTTTTAATGTTGTATTTTAATTACCTATGTTGATCCTATGAAAGACGCATGTCTACATATGTTACTTATATTGTTCAATTACCTATGTTGATTAGTTGTTCCTATCGAGAATTTGTCATCTCGACTTTAATCTTCTTATGTAGTTACTGTGTGCTTCATACTTGTCCTTTTTTTTTTATCCTTTTTTTTTCCACTGCTGAATTTATCTTTCAACGATGAATCAAAACCATTTCATTATCTTCGATATAATCTATCAGAGGACAAATATAAGCGAGCGGAGGATAAGGACTACACCTTTTGCGCACCAAATCTAATCCATATATCAGGCAGATAACGTGGAACACATACCCATATGCCACGTAATTGTCATTTTTTTATATATTAAATATTGCTCGTATCATAAATTTTTCTTTGAAAAGGAAATGAACATTTATATAACTTCAAGAAGTTAACTAGTCCATAGCCTGAAGAATATGGGCCATTGTAGAAAGACGAGGTTCGTCATACAGACAAACAGGTGAACATTGATAAAGAAACAGTCTCTGCTGCCAAGAAATGAGCTACCATATTCGCTCTCCTAGGAACAAATTTGAATGAAACGCCATTAATTAAAAGATTTGCACTTCAACTGCGTGTCTTGCTCGCCAAGGTATATCCAGTTCCTAGTGTAGAATGACATCAATAAGTACTTCGCAATCTCCTTCTATAATAATGTTGTCAAGCTTTTTCCTCCTACACAGCTCAAGCCCAAGTTGCACGGCTTGTCCTTCAGCTTCCAGAGGAGATCCTCCCAACTTGGATTCAGATAAAGCTCCATGAAAAATTCCTTCATTGTCCCGAAGAACTGCTGCTCCTCCCATACTATTTTCATAAAAGGCACCATCGAAATTTATCTTCCACAAGTTACGAGGACTTGGAGATTATGTAGATTTGTACAAGTCGAATGTTGGTTCATAGTGAAGAACTCATACTTTTTCCGTTGTTTTTGTTAGTCCCGAGGCGTATCAAGATGAGAACTTGGACAAGGAACAACAGAGCTTCTAACAAGACTTTTCAATCTGCCCTCTGTTTTACCCCGATGAAGAAGTCCAGAGTTCTTGCAAGAAACTTGCACTCCGAACTTCACGAAACCAGCGAATCCAAGTTACAAGCATAAAAGAATTAAACCCGTTCTTTCTTGCAAACACAGTTGCAATTGGATTAGAACCTTCACATCATAAGGGGATGAAGAAGAAATAAACAAATACGTTGTTCTTTTTACTTTCGCAGACGCTACAATGAGATAGAACGAAAAACAACAAAAGAAGAACAACACTTCTCCTTGCTGGGGTGAACATGTCACCGTTGCTCAAAGTAAGATTCGTCTCAAAGACGATCTGCTCTCAGGAACCAGCAAGTTCACAATTTTTTTTGGAACGCTCATGTCACTCTTGGACAACTTAAAAAATAGAAAAAGAGCAAACTGCTCATAGGCGCATGAAGCAAGCTGATGGCGCATGAACTCCACTGGACATGATTTGAGGTCCTCATATTCTATCTATTCCAATTTTTTCAACCCTCCCCTATGAGAGGAGTGGAGCTCTATTTATAGAGCTCCTCAGCAACCATACGCGCATGTGAATGGACAGGCGCGCATACGCGCATGGCCGACCAAATCCCACAAAATTCGGATCCATGCGCCGATAGAGCAGCGTGCCGCGCGCTGACACGACATCGCGTCGCGCGCCGACATTACAGCGTGCCGAACGCTGACAGCGCCGCCTGCGCCATCCACGCCGAAAGTATTGACAGCAGACATGCCTGACAGTGCCAAAAGCAACCGCACGGATGCGCCTAGCGCATAGCCACATATGTGCATGGCCGCCTATGTGCCTGGACGCGTAGACGCCATGGCACATTGTTACCACCTTGAATCGAATTTTGAATTTTTTTGAATTTTTAAAATTTCTATTCCTTCTAAATTTTCCTAAATGTTCAAAATTATAAATTTTGATTATTGTACTTAGGTATATGAATAATATTTTACAAACGCGATATGTTATAGATTTTATATTCGTGGGTATCGGATTACTGGTTATCAAAACGATTTTATAAGGCTTCAATAGTTTTGGGCTTATAGAGCCTAATAAATAAAATTAGTTATTTTGAATCCTTTATTTATTACGGGCTCCAACCCATTAAACAAATTTGTATGGACCGAGATTTATATATATAAACTACTTTGAAATTTTGTATAACTTAGATTTATATAATATATGTATTAGCTCTCGAGCCTATGTGATTATTTTGGATCTTAACTAATTTTGGGTCTAAAGGCCTAATAAATAGTAATTAATATATTTGAAAAAAACTTATTTATTGATCTATTTAAATTAGTTAATTTGGGCCAAGATTAAATTTTACATAAAAATATTTTGGTTGTTATTGGATTTAATTATGAAGGAATTTTCTTTTCGATTTGGTTTTTACTGGGCTAATGGCCCAATTCATGGGAGAGCTTCTTGGAAGCTTCCTCTCACATGTTTGGAAGCATGCCCTCACCATTATTTAATGGGGACTCACATTCCTCATCTACACATTTTTCAATGCATTCCAAGTGCACCGTGTTCGCGTCCGTGTCCATCCATTTCATTCTATTTTATCTACATTTATATTTGTCCTATCCCATGTCTGACACACCGAACACCGAATTTCGTGTCCGTGTCGACAAGTTGACACAGAAAGTACATCGACACCCCCCCCCTCTCTCCTTCCTCAGCCAGCCGCCTCCGTTGCCGGAGCCTCTTCCCGACTCCTGGTCCGACCCTCTGGCCGACTACCAATTTTCTCCAACGGACACCCCCTGCTTCGCCGGGGTCAACCCATGCTTTTGATTGCCGTCCTTCCCATCGACAACCACCAGATTTGGACATGCCAGATCTGGAACAAGAACCACCACCACCATCGACGACACCCTCGCCGGCGGCCATCGGTCCCCGTAGCCCCCTGCCTTCCCAGATCCACATCCAAATCTCCTTCCCGAACCACGCCAAGCCACCGCCACCATAGCCCCTACTACCAGATCTAAACCACTCGCCACCACCACATACATCACCGTCACCACCACAAAAGCCCCAAACCAGCCATCACTCACCTGAGACCACCATCTTCTCCGCCTTGGTAGAGAGCCTAGCCTCCAGATCCCGAGTGCCACGCTCAGATCCGATGAGTGCAGTGCCTGTAAAACCCTGATTCTAAATAGGTTAATTAAATTGAGAATTACAAGATTTTTGTTTGGCCTTTAAATTCGATTAGTGTAATTTAGTTAATAATAGTTATTATTATACTATTATTAGTAGTATTATATTTAGTCGATCAATTGATTATATTTTAGTTATTTTGGAATTATTGTTGTTGGGTTGTATTTCGATTTGGATCCAAACCCAACAATTTATTTCCCAAGCCCACTTTTCCTTAAATAAAAAAAAAGAAAGAAAAAAAAAAACAAGCCCACTCCCTCAACTAACTCATCCACACGTTCACCCCTTCCCTCATTTTCCAACCCTCATTTCACTCACCACCAAAAGCACTCGTATCATCTTCCTCTTCATCTCCTCTCCAAACTCCCACACCACTTCAACTATTCCCTCCTTCCCAACTTTAACTACCACTACCACCATTTCCTCCTTCACCAAGGAAACCCACAACACTCACCCTACTCTCCCTTCTCCCCCCAACTCCAACCCCCTTCCGGCCGATCTCCCCATCCTACCCCTTTCGACCCACGCTCCCTTCGTCTTCCCGGCCGGCTGACCCTCTCGCGGCGCCCGACCCAGCAGGCCCTCGGCGGTGCACCTGACCGACGCCACCGACGCTCGACCTCCGGCAACCCCCGACCTACGGCGACCCCCTGTCCCGCGTGCCCTCCACGTGTCGACCCTTTGCGGCGACCCCCAGTCCCACGCACCCTCCACGTGTCGACCCTTTGCGGCGACCCCCTGTCCCATGCGCCCTCCACGTGCTGACCCTCGACCGACCCCTGACCCGCGGCCCATGTCGTTGCCGCTGTTCTGAATGGCCGCCCGTGCCGCTGCCGTGTTTGAAGCAGCGTTCCGAGACTCCTCGAGTCGCTGACGACGCTCCGCGGAATCGATCCGAATCCGAGGCCACCCTTCGAATTTCGTCATCAGTATTCGGTATAATTCCTAAACTGAGTAGTTCGTCCCTCCCCGTAGTAGTCGATGATGATTCGGTCTTGATCCCGTTACGGGATTCGAATATTGACGTTGCTTGTGTGGACACTTGGAAGGATCCTTGGATCGTTGTTTCGTTTTCGTAATCGGAACGATTATGGAATCGTTAGTCCGAACCTGGACTTCGGAATTTGGTTGTGGGTTGTTTAGCTAAAATTCAGAATTTTGTTCTGTGAGTTGATTTTGGGAGTTATTCTGTGAAAATTGTTTTTGTGCTAGGAAAAGGTTCTGTTAATAAGGGTAGGATTTTCTTCAATATATATATATATATATATATATATATATATATATATATATATATATATATATATATATATATATATTTTTATATATATATATATATATATATATATATATATATATATATATATATATATATATATATAGTATTGGGATTGGACTAGTTCTGTGGCTCTTTTTACATAAAGGTACACACACACACACACACACACACACACACACACACACATATATATATATATATATATATATATATATATATATATATATATATATATATATATATATATGATTTAAAAGGAAAAAATTATGTTTTAATTATACTTTTAATATTGTGACTCATTTAAAAAATATATGTATATATTATTGTTATTTTTAGACCTGGTTATTAAAAAAATATACTTTACATATTTTACATTTTATTCGTTTATTTATGTTGGCATATGAGGCTTATCGTATCCACCTTGGCGACGACCGAAATGGTCGAATGACCCGTTAGCGAAACGCAAATGCTACTGGACATTCCCATAAGTTGAGGCGTAAGCTATTAGCAACGTTTGACTACGTGACCAAGTCTGAGACTCTATTTGTCCCTACGTTGCGACCTTAAATTATTTTAGATTTTTGTAGAACTGGTTACTTGGCGCTCTGTATTTTAGGTGCATGGCACTCGTGCCTTCGGACTGGACCATTTTTTTAGCTTTTAAAAGATCGCCCACAACATAGATTAGGGTTTTTATTATTCTTTATTTATTTTATTTTTCATAAATATGTTGTAAGGACATAAGCCCAATTTTTTTTTGCTTCTCTGGGCCTTGTATTGTGTAGCTTAGGAGTAGCATAGCTTTTTCTGTATTTTATGTGTTTTATGTCGATAATATCGCACGTTAGTTTATCTACAAATGAAATTGGAAACGTTTAATTTCTAAAAAGAAAAAAAATAAAGTTTTCTCACATTAATTAGAACGCTTTAAAAACACAAAATTTATATTTATATTAATAATCTCACGCTTTTATCATTAAAAGAAAAATATAGTTATATATATATATATATATATATATATATATATATATATATATATATATATATATATATTATTAAATACAAGTTTTTCATAAATTGTGTTGCCAACTCTTTCCAAATAAAGTAAGAAAATTGAATATTTATACAAGTTGGAAATAACGTAACGACGTTAGAGTAATTAATCGTTAAGTGTAATTATTAACCAAGGAAATTGACTAGGATCAATATTAGAGATTGTAACTAGAACACCCTAGAAATGATTGTATTTGGATCTAAGTCGGACTTTTAATTAATGTAGGACTTAGGACCTAAGTCTGAGATCCTTTTTCCTATCTCCACTTATAGCATTAGAAAACCGAGGCAAGTTGCATATTATTCAAACTTGTATTTTTAGTTGATAATTAAATACATTGCATCACTAGAAACATTGTATCGACACTGACTCACAAGATCCCGCTCTGGTCCAATTGATTGCTTGATTGACTCATTGACTCATTGACTTGGGATTGAGAGAGTAGTGTTAGCACCTGTGGTCAAAGCCCCCTATTGCCTCATTGTGGATTGCTGAAGCCCCACCTCACTTGGGTTGAAGCCAAACTGTGTTCACTAGAACACAAATTGCCTCCATCCCCAGGCGGCCACGGGATGCTATACACTCAAAACACTATTGCTAATTGTAGATTACATCATTATTATTTCCAGAGATTTACTGCTTCCCTGATTCTTTATTATTATTTAGAAAGATAAATTATGTTCTAAAACTGCTTCTTGCATCTTTAATTATTTTATTAAAATGTTGGAATGGCTATATATGTTCTTGCTCCTCTTTTGACTGGAGACCAACATTTTTTAGGTGACTGCGATGATGAGGAGCTTACTTTTAGTTCCTACTACGGACCCGAATTGAGTTATGTACACTCAAAACACTATTGCTAATTGTAGATTGCATCATTATTATTTTCAGAGATTTACTGCTTCCCTGATTCTTTATTATTATTTAGAAAGATAAATTATGTTCTAAAACTGCTTCTTGCATCTTTAATTATTTTATTAAAATGTTGGAATGGCTATATATGTTCTTGCTCCTCTTTTGACTGGAGACCAACATTTTTTAGGTGACTGCGATGATGAGGAGCTTACTTTTAGTTTCTACTACGGACCCGAATTGAGTTATGTACACTCAAAACACTATTGCTAATTGTAGATTGCATCATTATTATTTTCAGAGATTTACTGCTTCCCTGATTCTTTATTATTATTTAGAAAGATAAATTATGTTCTAAAACTGCTTCTTGCATCTTTAATTATTTTATTAAAATGTTGGAATGGCTATATATGTTCTTGCTCCTCTTTTAACTAGAGACCAACATTTTTTAGGTGACTGCGATGATGAGGAGCTTACTTTTAGTTCCTACTACGGACCCGAATTGAGTTCTGAGGAGATAACTGAACCCGATCAGGGAGCTCAGGATTTTTAGTAGCACCTGCAGTTTAGTTCCTTTGTCTTAAGTTGTAATAACTTAAAAAATTTCTGCTTATATGTTTGTTCCAATTAGACACTTCGTTCTAACTTCTTTTGTTTTAAATAAAAGTTTTAAATTTTTGCAGTTTAGAATATTGTACTAGAGTTACTACTGATTGATATAGCTTACTGCCCCCATCTCACAACAGTGTAGGCTGGGCATGATCCGACTGGACCCAGAATCTAGGGATCGGGTCGTGACAGTGCCTTTCCATCCCGACGACTCCTGCCCTCCAGATCCAGCCCCGACGAGCCGTGCTGGAGATCGCAGTGCCGGAGTAACTCTTGCTCCGTCCTCCCAACCGCATCCTCCACCTCGATCCCAGTATCGACCGCCTGCCAAATCTCCGTCGTCTCTCCGATTCGGTGCCTTCTCCAACGTCGAAGCTCTATCGCTTCCTTCCCCACCGACGTCGTGCACCGTGCTTCGTCGCGATGGTGACCTCATGGAGAGTGTCGGTCGGCCTCCCAATTTATGGAAGAACCCCCCTTTCTCTTTCTCTTTGAGTATTATATGTCTTATACGTATTTCGTATGTATGTATTGTATAAATATTAAGCATATGAAATATTGGTCTAGTTGGGCCATAACTGGGCTTATCCTTTTTAGCAGAATTATATTACCTATTATTGGGTCTTTGGATAGTGGGTTATAATATTTGTATGAAAATATGATATTGTGTTTATAGGTATAGGTATATGTATATTTGTATATATGTTTTAATTAATATTTTGGCTTTGTCAGAATCAATATTGGGTGGCCATCATTAAATATTTAGTAGGCTTTGGACTTTTGATTTATAAAAGGGATTAATTGGTTATTATATTATGCTTTGGGCTTAGACATTAAAATTGTTCATATATATATATATATATATATATATATATATATATATATATATATATATATATATATATATAAGGCTTATATATATATATATATATATATATATATATATATATATATATATATATATATATATATATATATAGAGGATGAGGGAGGTGAGGTGCCATATATATATATATATATATATATATATATATATATATATAGAGGATGAGGGAGGTGAGGTGCCACCCTATGGAGGGTGTCTACTTGTCACCCCCCACATGCTATCATCATGCACCCATGTGCTTGATGATAGCATGGGGGGTGACAAGTAGACACTGTAATGCCCCGCTCCGCACGGCGCATTACGCTGAAGCGTTGACTCAACGAGTCGCGTGGACCGAAAGAATGTATCGATGCAAAACGATACGAGAGCTAAGTTGTCCCGAGCAACGCATCGAACTAAGTCGATGCGAAGAGTTGCCTTGTCCCTAAGAATGTATCGAGTGAATCGATGCGAAGCGCCGCGTTGCCCCGAAGGATGAGTGCATTGAATCGGCTCGAAGATTCTAAGAAATCGAATCGACCAAGGCGCAAGTCCGAATCGAAGCAAGTCTTAACTTTAGTTGGTTTCGTGTGCAGGTCATACTTTGACGGGAAAATATTAGAGGTCGATCTTTTGCAATATTTAGTAAGGGGTCCGCGAAATCAAATCGTCGCCTTGCGACGGGCTAAGACTTGGGCATGCTGAGGCGAATTGGGCGTATAACTCAACGAAGCACGAAGTGCTCGAATGGCTAAGTCAGGAGAGTGGCCGTGCAACAAAGTTAGGGAATCGAGCCGCATCGGCTCGGCGAAACGACGAAGGCATATCGACTCAAGGTGGGAGGATTGACTTCTTTTTACTCCTTCATTCGATAAGTTAAATATATCATTTGTATGCTAAAAGTTAACCTATCGACGCCACGGGCGTGGCCGATCGGAGATAAAATCATAGTGTGAGTCGAACACTAAGTTAGAACAATTGAAATGATACGTGCATCCTATGCACGAGTCGCTATGGAACATTGGATATCGCAAAGGCGAGCGCCTCGGAGCGCAAGCCGTAAGAACATGGGATAACTGTAATCGGCGAGTGCCTTAGTGCACGAACCATACCGTGCCTTTGATGCACGAGTTAGACGGCTAGAACATTGAAAGACAATAGGCGAGCGCCCTAGCGCGCAAGCCCCGAACATTGAATGCTAAGTTGTAGAACATTGGAAGTACGGTCGAAACGTGCCTACGTGCACGGGATAATAAAAGATGGCTTCGTTGCGAGAGAATACAGTTGCGGTATGAATGTGGCGGAACTGTCGGATATGACATGTTGCCTCGAAAGGTGTTCGAGACCTTCGGGTCGTTCGGTTGACGAGCATTGAGTTGAGGCACGATGCCATTGAATCATCGAAACGAAGTACGAAACGAAAGAACATAGAAAGCTAAATGGAAGAAATACGAGACGATAAGTCTGAGTCTCGGACTCAAGACTATGTTTGGTTGTTTGAAATTGATACTTGAATGATAGGGCGTTGCATGGTCGATTGGAATGGGCTCGAGATAAAATGTGATACCGCCCGTGCACGGGTGTTTCCCCCAATCGGATAGTTACCGGATGCGCCCCGGAACCGATTGGCCGCGGAGGGATTCAAATAATCTTTGTAGGCGCACATCAAAACTAGATGGGAAATGCCACAAATGATGGTATGCAGCGGGAACGTTTCGGTTGTTTTGGGATTGTAACCCAACCCGTGAAACGCCGCGCAGCCCAACCAAATAGTGAGAAAAGAAGGAGAGAAAAGAAAGGAACTCCTTTAGTCCATTCCGGCGCGGATACGCCAACGGCCCTCATATAGTTAAGGAACGATGGGTTGAAAGTGTAGGCGCGAATGCATCCCGCATATAGATCCTACTTAGAGTTGCACTTATAACATGACAGGGAAGAAATGGGGCGTATTCACCTTGCGTCTGTGCAAGGGACGCAAGGGCGAGTGCGTCGACTTGGTAAGCCACGAATCAAACACGAGATTGCTTGTTTGCTTGTCTATTCAATATGATAACATGATGCTATGATAAATGCTTTACGCTTTCAAAGTTGCCATGAAATTGACCCTAAGGAGAACATAGCAAGATCATAAGCTAAGTTGCATGATTCAACGTAAAGATTAAAATGTCGGTTTGGAAAGATGTTCTTTGATTCAGTACATGCGAGGACGAACGTACTGATCCCCCACCAGCTTCATGCAGGGTGCAGGGAATGGATTGCTCGCGGCGAAGCGTTGCTTGAACGTGTTAAGGCTTGGAATGCCGAAGCGCATTGAAGCGTGCTATCGCATTGACGCTCGGACTACGCAGCTGGATTGATGCGGCCGAGATATAGAAGGCATGATGTATGGAACAGAGAAATCCTTTGTGGGCAAGAGAGAACCTGAGTGTTGTAGCCAATCTGGCATATATTGTTAGGCTATCGAAAGCCATTGTAATCTCAGTTTCAGATATCAATAAAGAGAATTGTTTCGTATACTCTGTTTTCCTATCGTTGTTAATATCGAATCAAAAGATAACCATTTGAGAACTTGTCATCTTGCCTTGCACGAGCGCAACTCCAGGCTCGTGCGGCATCACGCCCCCTGCGAGGACGATGATTCGGGTGATTCCGGGTCGGGGCGTGACAAATTGGTATCAGAGCTCTAGGCTCAATTTCCTCTGGACGCTTGCTTCATTACAATTCGAAAAGTTGCCCACCACCACTTGATATCACTCTTGACTCTACTCGATGCCGCACTGGATGTTCCATACAATAAGTCTAATACAAATCATGAAATTTTGCCGCATGTGTTTTGGAAATTTCATGATGTTTGCTAAGAAAGTCGCGAAGGGTATATTGCATTGAATGCAAACGAGCCGTAAAAATGTTAGTTGCTGCAAGTGCAACAAATTGTGGAATACGATTTGAGATACTGTGGCAATGTAACATGTTGAATGAGAAATAAAATGATGCACGATGTGCAGCGAGTTAATGTGAATATGCGTTAAAATAAAAGTGAGAAGTGATAGCCAATACCGATGTGTTAAACGGATTGTGCATTGACTTGTAAAGTCGAGAGTAATTCGTTGCACGAGGTGCGGGAAATGTTGGAAATAATCGTTGCACGATGTGCAACGCGTATTGAAAGTAAAATTATTGCACGTGGTGCAACGCATATCAAATTAATCGTTGCACGAAGTGCAAAGGAAATTGGAAATAAATCGTTGTACAAAGTGAAATGAAAGTGTCAGAAATAAAATCGTAAGTACGATGTGCAATGCGTATCGGAAGTGAAATTCGTTGCACGGGGTACAACGTGTGTCTAAATAAATTGTTGCACGAGATGCAACGTAAAGGAAATAATTGAAATTGTAAATCGATAGAACGAATCGTTCGGTTGTACACCAAACTTATGTTGGCAAGCGAGAGCATTGACCGAGTTGTGTCGGATTTTGATAGAATCAAAGTTACGGTTGTGATCAAGCACGATCACTGCGGAAATTGTAAGTCGGAAGAGAACGTTGGCCTATACTAAGTATAGTGCGAGGGAAATGACTTGAGTTCCGAGTGGTATATGCCATACCACGTAGGCGATGAATGACTCGATTTCGAGTGGTATATGGGATACCACTTGTGCGATGAATTACATCGGCGTATTATGAGAATTGCGGAAAGTTTGTCCGCAAGGGACGGGGGAGTACCGAGACTCGATTGAAAATTTGTATGACGGTATGTTGATGCAAGTGTTCTTCGAAATTCGGTTGGGACGATAAGGCGAGACTCGTATCGATGAACGATACGTCGGACGGAAGTTATAGTTGGTCGGACGACCGAGACTAGCGAAACGATTCTGCCTTGACGCAATAATCGGATCGACGGGAAAGAAATACTCGAGCTTACAAATGAGTCGCACGACTTGCGATCTCGGTAGAAATGTTGGGCGAGACGAATCGAATCGTACGACTTGCGATCTCGATAGAAATGTTGGGCGATGTGAATTGTAATCGTATCGCACGATGTGCGACTTCGGTAAGAAAGTTGGTTGACGCGAGAAACCGTGCCTATGAAATAGTTGGTTAAGTTACGACGACAATCATTTGAGTACGATTGAAAACACGCGAAACTTAGAGGGCGAGATCGTATAACTCGAGGGCACGATGTTGGATAATCGGTAACTCGGTTACGCGATCAAAGTATAGCGGGATGCGGTGAATCGGAAAATGATTCGATGCGTATGGAAAAGTTTGTTGCGAACTTGGATGTATGCGAGGCGAGTCAAGTTGACGTTGAAACAGATTCAAAGTTGACCCTTACGTTATCGAAATGGATACGGCGTATCGAGATCGATACGTAAGGAAACGTAGGCGATGTGAGAATGCAAAATGGAGTGCGCCTTGCGCTATCAAAATTTTGTAAGTAAGGATACGAGAATGAACGAACTTGGTTGATCGTAAATTTTGTGATTGATCAAGACGAGACTATAAGTTATCGACGATTGCTCGATGCGTATAGCATCTCGTGTGTCGACCCGCGAATAAGATAGACTCGAATTCGATACGAGTAGATGTTTCGTAAATTGCAAAGTCATCGACGACAGTGCATGACTTGACTCGGAGGATAGTTGCGCATCAGTTGCGCCGATAGAAATGGTTTTGTCCGAAATTGGATAGTCGCATAGAATCGTCGGAACGTGATTTGGCTCCGAAATAAGATATAGCATGGTTCGTATTAAACTGTCCTTCGGTGATGATCCACAATTATCGAGCGTAGCTTCGGGGCAGCTGACCCTAGAAGACTTGACCGCCAAATCAAATTGAATGCTGCAGACCGTAAGATGACCCATGCGATATCGCATATGGGATTGCACCGATAACAAATATAACATGGTGCATGTTGATGATAAGTCTAGGCGATTGCGAGGAACGTGCTATGCACGAGAGGGAACGATAAGGGAATGGCTTACGGGTCATGTCGTTAGATTCGGATTCACCTTGCAATTGAGCTTGCGTGAATCGAAATTATGTTCGATGTTGCGAGACGGATAAGTTGGGAATTTGGCTAGTGAATTCCTACTCGTTAGGAAATTGAATGTAAGACGCGTCGTTAAGACATTCGTGTCAAGGCGATCGTTGCCCTGAGCGCCATCGCCTTGATGTAAACTTTCGTGTCGGATAGATTGTGGCCTTTGTGCAATGTCAATTTAAACTTGCGTCGGGAGAATCTAAGCACGGTGCCTTGGAAAGTAACCTAGCGGGCGTACCCCTGAATGTTGATGCATTTGCAAGTCAACAAAGAAAATCGTATCGAGACAAGTTGCATAGCAAGACTTCGTAATAGTTGGTTAACGAATTCGAACGCGAACGCAAGGCGTTGCGGAGGATCGTTGCGATCGGATGCGCATCGGCTTGACGCGACGCTAAGAGTTGGTAGTCCCGATGAAACATACGAAGTGAGATATGCGATTTTGAATCGCGTCGCATGTAGTGACTTTATTGAATGAAATCAAGTATGTATCGAATATACGTATGCGATGAAAGTTCGAGAACGGTTGCTAAGGATAAGTCCGATCGAGAGTACGAAATGGCAAGCATAGGATTGAAATTTACCTGTCAGCTTTGTTCCAATTTGCTACGACTGGACTTGGTCGAAATACACATATCTTCGGGACGCCTTGAATATAGGTACGGATCCAAATCGAGTTGTATACAAAATTCAAATTGAGCTGCAGGGATGACTTTGAAATGCTAGTGAAAAGCTTGCGAGATATTATGAAATCGAACAACATTGGTGGGACGAGATCGTGAAACGATCTATAAAACACTTATTCAGAGTGTTGGTTTTGGTTCGAGGACGAACCTTGTTTTGAGTGGTATATTCTGTAATGCCCCGCTCCGCACGGCGCATTACGCTGAAGCGTTGACTCAACGAGTCGCGTGGACCGAAAGAATGTATCGATGCAAAACGATACGAGAGCTAAGTTGTCCCGAGCAACGCATCGAACTAAGTCGATGCGAAGAGTTGCCTTGTCCCTAAGAATGTATCGAGTGAATCGATGCGAAGCGCCGCGTTGCCCCGAAGGATGAGTGCATTGAATCGGCTCGAAGATTCTAAGAAATCGAATCGACCAAGGCGCAAGTCCGAATCGAAGCAAGTCTTAACTTTAGTTGGTTTCGTGTGCAGGTCATACTTTGACGGGAAAATATTAGAGGTCGATCTTTTGCAATATTTAGTAAGGGGTCCGCGAAATCAAATCGTCGCCTTGCGACGGGCTAAGACTTGGGCATGCTGAGGCGAATTGGGCGTATAACTCAACGAAGCACGAAGTGCTCGAATGGCTAAGTCAGGAGAGTGGCCGTGCAACAAAGTTAGGGAATCGAGCCGCATCGGCTCGGCGAAACGACGAAGGCATATCGACTCAAGGTGGGAGGATTGACTTCTTTTTACTCCTTCATTCGATAAGTTAAATATATCATTTGTATGCTAAAAGTTAACCTATCGACGCCACGGGCGTGGCCGATCGGAGATAAAATCATAGTGTGAGTCGAACACTAAGTTAGAACAATTGAAATGATACGTGCATCCTATGCACGAGTCGCTATGGAACATTGGATATCGCAAAGGCGAGCGCCTCGGAGCGCAAGCCGTAAGAACATGGGATAACTGTAATCGGCGAGTGCCTTAGTGCACGAACCATACCGTGCCTTTGATGCACGAGTTAGACGGCTAGAACATTGAAAGACAATAGGCGAGCGCCCTAGCGCGCAAGCCCCGAACATTGAATGCTAAGTTGTAGAACATTGGAAGTACGGTCGAAACGTGCCTACGTGCACGGGATAATAAAAGATGGCTTCGTTGCGAGAGAATACAGTTGCGGTATGAATGTGGCAGAACTGTCGGATATGACATGTTGCCTCGAAAGGTGTTCGAGACCTTCGGGTCGTTCGGTTGACGAGCATTGAGTTGAGGCACGATGCCATTGAATCATCGAAACGAAGTACGAAACGAAAGAACATAGAAAGCTAAATGGAAGAAATACGAGACGATAAGTCTGAGTCTCGGACTCAAGACTATGTTTGGTTGTTTGAAATTGATACTTGAATGATAGGGCGTTGCATGGTCGATTGGAATGGGCTCGAGATAAAATGTGATACCGCCCGTGCACGGGTGTTTCCCCCAATCGGATAGTTACCGGATGCGCCCCGGAACCGATTGGCCGCGGAGGGATTCAAATAATCTTTGTAGGCGCACAACAAAACTAGATGGGAAATGCCGCAAATGATGGTATGTAGCGGGAACGTTTCGGTTGTTTTGGGATTGTAACCCAACCCGTGAAACGCCGCGCAGCCCAACCAAATAGTGAGAAAAGAAGGAGAGAAAAGAAAGGAACTCCTTTAGTCCATTCCGGCGCGGATACGCCAACGGCCCTCATATAGTTAAGGAACGATGGGTTGAAAGTGTAGGCGCGAATGCGTCCCGCATATAGATCCTACTTAGAGTTGCACTTATAACATGACAGGGAAGAAATGAGGCGTATTCACCTTGCGTCTGTGCAAGGGACGCAAGGGCGAGTGCGTCGACTTGGTAAGCCACGAATCAAACACGAGATTGCTTGTTTGCTTGTCTATTCAATATGATAACATGATGCTATGATAAATGCTTTACGCTTTCAAAGTTGCCATGAAATTGACCCTAAGGAGAACATAGCAAGATCATAAGCTAAGTTGCATGATTCAACGTAAAGATTAAAATGTCGGTTTGGAAAGATGTTCTTTGATTCAGTACATGCGAGGACGAACGTACTGATCCCCCACCAGCTTCATGCAGGGTGCAGGGAATGGATTGCTCGCGGCGAAGCGTTGCTTGAACGTGTTAAGGCTTGGAATGCCGAAGCGCATTGAAGCGTGCTATCGCATTGACGCTCGGACTACGCAGCTGGATTGATGCGGCCGAGATATAGAAGGCATGATGTATGGAACAGAGAAATCCTTTGTGGGCAAGAGAGAACCTGAGTGTTGTAGCCAATCTGGCATATATTGTTAGGCTATCGAAAGCCATTGTAATCTCAGTTTCAGATATCAATAAAGAGAATTGTTTCGTATACTCTGTTTTCCTATCGTTGTTAATATCGAATCAAAAGATAACCATTTGAGAACTTGTCATCTTGCCTTGCACGAGCGCAACTCCAGGCTCGTGCGGCATCACGCCCCCTGCGAGGACGATGATTCGGGTGATTCCGGGTCGGGGCGTGACAGACACCCCCCCGTGAGGTGGCACCCTACCTCCCTTATTCTCTACATATATATATATATATATATATATATATATATATATATATATATATATATATATATATGTGATAAATAAAGGGCTTATTAATATTTGGGTCTAGTATATATTTGGGCTTTTAAAATATATTCCAGTTATGGGCTTATATACATATTATTTATTTTTTAATAAGATTTTCTAATTTGGTTTTTAGATAATTTATAAAAAGAAACTATATTACTTTGACTAATAATAATGTCCAAATGGTTATAAATACTTTCTAAATGTCTTTTTGGCTAAATGCTAATAATATATTTTCTAAATTGCTATAAATATATCAAAGAAAGTATTTCCTAGTCAAATTATTTTAGGTTAGATTATTTAGCTCTTGATCATGACTAATCTAGTCGTTTCTTATTCTTTGATGATGGACTTCTATATCGATCTCGATAATCATGCCAAAGTCTGATCATGGACTTCTATGTGTCAAACTGGGCTATTTGAACTATTCTGGACTCAATGGAACCGCCTGTATCATTATTCGGGACCATCTTGTGGAGCGTAGTATCGGTACATATTCCGTGTTGACACGTTCGTGTCGTGCACGTCGACTCCAACTAAATTGAGGCAAGTACATTCTCTGATAATTTTCTGTCTATGATATTTTCTATTTTTCGTGTATTTAGCGTAGATATCCTTGATTTCTTGACACGTTGGTTACACGGATTGGTATTTCCAGCTCCCGTCATGAGATGTTATTCTCCTATTGTAACACCCAGTTTTCCAGATGAGGGTAATTTTAGAATTTTGTAATTATAATTATCATTTATTGATATTTATTTCATATTATGATTTTTGGTGATTTTTAATCATTTTTAAACTATTTAAAATTATGACTTGTGATTTGGTGTCTTGCTAGTGTAACCCTAGAGACAGCTTGACCTAGAGCCTAGCCATGTGATTAGGGTCTTTCATTTATCATTTTTAGCCTAGGGGTATTTTAGTCAATTTGAATTTATTAGAATTTATTGGGATGCATGTGAATTTATTATTAATTAAATATTGCTATGCGTTATGTTAGTCCTTAACCTAGAAGTTTAGCCCTAGCCCAGATTAGACATTGCCTAGACTAGGGTTAGTTAGCTTGGATTAGTCATGACTAGTCATTGGTTAGAATGATCAAGTTAGATTAGCTAGTTATAGTTAGTTGAGATTAGCATTGAAACCTAGGTTCCATCCTAGCCATCGATTTGACATGATGTGAGGGTGACCATTGGATGGGATCCCAAAACCCTAGAAGTGGCCAGCCCAAAACCCTAGGTGAGCCTATTTAATCCCTCCCAAATCATTGCCTCTTTGTTCATTCTCACTCTTTTTAAGAACAAGGTGAGCTCAACTTCATTTCTCCATAACTTCTCCATTCCTCATCCTTTTTCAACAAAACTTCTTGTATTGTAATCTAACCATCACCCTCTTGCTGTCCATGGAGGTAGAATACTGATTTGGGGAATCCACAGTGCTCGGGCTACAATAGAAGTGGGCTGTTTATTGAGTTTTTGAGCTTGAGGAGAACCCATTGGTAATCTCTCAAACCCTATATAAACTAGTGATTTATTATCATAGATGCATAGACCTAGGTCCCCTCTAGCTTCGGATAGGATCTGAACCCAACCTGTGTCGGATACGTGTCCGTATCGGACACGTATCAGTAGGCTAATAGGGTGTTCGACCTAATGTCTCAATGGGTTGAAGTTTGCTGTTTTCGAAATGTTTTTGAATAGGAAAATATGTTTTTATGTGGCTTATGGATTTCTTCACGACTGAGCATATTTTCATGTCATTTTGTGTCACGTTTGGCTCTTGGACATGCTGCACAGTAGCCTGGGTCGGCTGCCCTACTACTCGAGTCACACACAGGACATGACACAGGGTCTTTGGACACGACACAGGGTCTTTGGACACGAGATTTAATGGAGACATAGGGGCAATGTCTGTCAAGACATTCCCTAAGTTATTTTGGATTTCATTTAGTATCGAGAGAGATATCTCGATGTCTATGGTCGACTGGACTGAATGTTTAATCCAGTTTTGGGAATTTTTGGTTCCTGGCTCTTGGACACACCTGTGTCCAGTCCCTTGGACACGTGAGGGACCCCTAGACACGTGTGCACACATCCAACACATGTGCACGTTCAATTTGATGTTCAATTGATTTTCTTACAATTTGAACTCGGGTTCTAATTTTTCCTGATACCACATTTCATTTTAGTTTTTCCTAAACTCGAATCCTATTTTAACCCATTTAAATTGATGTTTTAAGTGTCATTATTAATCCTACATGTTTATTGGTTCATGTTAGATAGGTTTTACATGTTTGATTTAGTTGTTTGATCTAGAGTGGGATTTCAAGCTTGGGATTGGACTGTTATGTATGACTGACACCACATGGACTTCAATGAGCCCGATGGTTCTTAAAACTGATTATGTTAAGTTCCATGTTAAAATCCCTACATGTGTATTAGTGTATATCATTAATTAAATGTTGGTTAGGATTTGAACTTGAAAAATTGAGATTCGAATTTTACCTTTTTTTTTTCATATTACTGATATCTTAACAGTTCACAGTTTCGAATAATTGAAACTGAAACTGAAAATTATTTCATTCAGAGGTTTTGATTGCATATAGATGTTGATTTTATTCCCAGTTACTGATTAGTTTTCGGTTCGATTATACACTGTACACACGTTTCCTCTTCACAGTTTTGTTAAACTGAATTTGAAAATGGGAATGGGGATTTTGATTATGGGCTTAGATTTTGAACTGTATTACTTGATTTCCTAAGTTTATCACCAATCAATGATTTTGAAATGATTCCTGAGATTTGCATACATAGCTATTCACTGTATTCACATCACTGTTTTCCTAACACTCACACTCTACTGAATTGAAACCCATTGCACCACTGATTTCCATGATTAACACCCCATTGGCCAAGCCCCTTTGGTTATTCAGGAATTTCTTGACTAGTGCTCAGTTAGAATGTTAAACTATATCAAGATGAACCTTGTTATCTTTAGATAATTCCCTGATTTCTTTGTTCAGTTCTTGATTGATGACCAGTCACACAGGACACTAAAACTAGACTGTATGCCTATGTAAACCCTTACACATTGACACTAGACACTGTCACACTGTTTTGGGAACCTATTTGCCTAACACCCTACCTTGTCATACACACACACAGGTATCCTTACCCGCACTGTTTACCAGTTTTAAACTATTTTAAAAATCTAGTTGCCATGACTGAATTCTCATGCATAGATTCACTGATTTTGATTCAAGAGATTAACTGTCAATCAAATTGACAGGAATCCCAAAATCTGGAATTGATTTCCTTTCCTTATTATTGAGTGTTGATTCTCATGCTTGTATTGGTATTGTTAGCTCACTGTCTTCTATTTCTTATTTGCACACACATTCCCAAATACCCTCATTCACAGAAAAACCACACTATTGCAGTACCCTTATTCCAGGTTTACACAGGAGCCATGCCACTGTTTTCTATTGACACATGATACCCTTCACTATTTTTCTCTAGACACTCTCACTAACACTCACACATACACATGCTCTTGTGCACTCTCACTCACACATTTACATACTCTTCTCTATCCCCCCATCTCTCTCTCTCTATATATATATATATATATATATTATGGCTAAATGTGTTAATATGATAAATAGAGATTTCCTATAGTTATATACATATATGTGTATATAGATATGTATATATGTGGGTACAAAGATATAGAGCCTAGTGTTGAATTCTCTTTTCATGTACACCTCCATGTTCACACACACTCATCCTCCACTGTTTCCAATTGACACTGTTTCCCTGTCACTAGACACACCCTCACTTGTGTGGCCTTTCCATTCTCTAAATATATATATGTATGTATATAAGTATGTGCCTATATAGAGCTTCCTATAGAGATGTCTTTGTATTTCATATATGTGAGTTGTGATGTTGATGTGAATGATAGGCGTATTATAGCCTTGTCTATTTCATTAGTCCATATATTATACATAAAACTTGTGTGCGATGGTGTGCTTAGGTTTAGTAGGCTTGGTTAGGCCTAGTGAGACTTATCAGACTTGTTTGGGTTAAGTTTGACTTAGTTGACCTAGCCTTGACTAGTATAGTTGACTGGAGTTGACCAAGGGTTGACTTTAGTCTAGTTTGACCTAGACAGCATGCAGATGCATTGTAGATTATATTTATCATCCCCTGTATACATCTTGACTTGTGTTGCTCTAACTAGGAGTCAGGTACCTCATCTCGGACAGTATATTTACTTCAGACATTCAGATACTAGGCGAGTACATTCTCTGATCATTTCATAACTTGCTTAGAATTATATTCCTGCTCTAGTTTACCTTATCTGATGCTGTCACGATATGTCACACCCCAGAACCAGAATACTGGAGAGCGGGGGAATGACTCAGCCAGCTACGTATTACGGGTAGATGAATACCGTATAATACGATCAATGCTGTCTAAAAGACGAGGGGGTGCATACTACATGAAAGTCTCACTATGGTCACTTCACATCTATTGTCTCAATCATTCAAACAAGAAACAGTAATAGAGAACATGTAAGATAAAGCAGTAAGGCGTCCCAAATGCTCTGTCAAAATGTTCTTGATATCTGGCTTTACAAAACATAGCCAGATTGATGTAGCAAAAGTATACACAATTGTTATCAGCTGCAGTCTGACTTTAATTACAATTATGTAAAAGTAAGTACAAGATAATCCGACTAACATGTCGGTGCCAAACGGCTAAGTATAAAGTAAGTGACAAAACGAGCGGTGAAGTAAGGGACCCACTCGAGTCCTCCTGCGATCATCCCTCTAGTGTTGACCATCTTGGAGGTAGAAGTAAGCTAGATCCTCGGGGACCGGCTCTAAATCTGGCCATGCAAAACCAGAGAGGTTAGACCTCTAATAGCAAGTACCACAAGGAAGCACGACATGAGAACTAAAACCAGTAAGTAAGAGAATATAATAATAGATCTCTGCTTTCCACTAGGATTCACATCACATCACGACACTTCGAACCAACCTCCCAACCAAACAAGGACAGAAGTTGGTCCGTCATGTCCTGACATTTTGATCATCCCAGTTAGGTAACAGAGTAGTACAGTACACAAACAAATCATCTTGAACGGCCAATCAACTCCTACGGCTTGCTATTGTGAGTCCCAAGTTATCCTGGAATTATGCAATTAGGGATTCCGTAGTTCTTACTATGTGCAAGCAAGGCTAGTCTATCCAGTCAATCATGTGCGCCATGCATGAATTAGACGAGTCCTAGCAGGACGCCCGTCAATATACAATATACAATAATAATAAAAGCAGATATTGTTCCCTGCCCGTGTGGCAGTTTTACAGTATCTGTGGGAACCAGCCGGCCCGTCGGGTACTACTTGTCCCAAGGGGGCTGCCATGTAAGAACTCGAAAATCCATTCTCTCCATGCCATCATTATTTTATTTAACTTAATAGTCCCTACGTTGAGTGAAATCCCATGCCGTGGATCATGGTCATTCAAATGAGTACTTTCGTACGGGGACGATATGCACAACTCTACAACGATACCAGTGCGGTTAGGTTACAGGTCTTACATAGCGTAATGCAACAATCAAATCTAACCACGGTAATTATGCCTTGACCATAAAGTACACATGATTCTTTTATAGAAAATAAATAAGTAAATAAATAAATAAATAGATTGAAGCCTGCATGTGCATGTATGTCAATATTCGGGATCAGCCAGTCGATTACAATAGTTCATAACATGAACGTGTCGCATTCATTCAATTCAATAGGACGACTAGCCAGTCTCTTAGTTCCAACTAGGAACGCATGATCAATTTAGTCAAGATAACCATTATTATCAATGGTGACAAGGCATGAAAGTCAATTAGTATTAAATGGGGTCGAGTCTATAACTCTCAAGGTTTAATTCCAGTCAATCGGGGTATCTATAACTCAATTCATGACACATGGTACATCCCATGTAACAATCTATATTTAACAGAAATATCAACATATCATGATTTATCAAGTTTATGCCAAAAGGTGTAAGGATATAAAATGGACGTTAAATATCTAATAAAATATCAATATACAGGGCTATAGAAGATCCAGGGTAAGTAAGGTCAGCGTACGCTCAAGTCAGGCTACGCTCAAGTCAGGCTACGCTCAAGTCAGCGTACGATCAGGTCAAGCTAGCGTATGGACACCATACGACTCCTAGTCACCCAAGTGAGCGTATGCAAGACATACGCTCCAAAAAGGCAGCGTATGAACTTCATACGACTCCTCACTATCCAAGTGAGCGTATGCAAGTCATACGCTCCCAAAAGGCAGCGTATGAACTCCATACGACTCCTGACCATTCAAGTCAGCGTATGCAAGTCATACGCTCCCAAAAGGCAGCGTATGAACTCCATACGACTCCTGACCATTCAAGTCAGCGTATGCAAGTCATACGCTCCCAAAAGGTAGCGTATGGACTCCATACGACTCCTGACCATTCAAGTCAGCGTATGCAAGTCATACGCTCTCAAAAGGTAGCGTATGGACTCCATACGACATACGCTTCCAAAAGGTAGCGTATGCAAGACACACGCTTCC
This sequence comes from Iris pallida, assembly GCA_029216955.1. Taxonomy (NCBI): domain Eukaryota; kingdom Viridiplantae; phylum Streptophyta; class Magnoliopsida; order Asparagales; family Iridaceae; genus Iris; species Iris pallida. Next base: position 13,938 of record JANAVB010044197.1, on the reverse strand, counting down.
TAAAAAGGCAGCGTATGGACTCCATACTGCGCTGCGCTAAAGAGCATGCACAGCTCAGTGACGCAAGCTAAAAAGCTAGTGTACACTGCTCACTGTCTTCTCCAAACAGCAAGAACTCCATGGTTGCACCCCAAAGCTTCAAAGGTCCATAACTTGGTCAAAACAAGTCCAAATCCAACTTTCCAAAGGTCAAAATTGGGTAGAATAAACTTCTCTACAACATGGAACCATCAAAATTTGCAAACAAAGAAGTTTAATAGATCAAAACCACCAAAATCCGAAAATAACTAATTTCTAGATCTACAAAAATTAAGACTTCGAAATGAAAAATGTCAAGTTCTAAACTCTCTTAGGATCTTGCGAGGAAGATAAATGAACCATAAAACATGGGTTCTCATGTGGAGCAAGTTGTACTTGCCTACGGTTGGTAGGTGGAGAGAGTAATGAAGAAGAAGAAGAGGAGTAATGGTGAGAATGTGAGTTTATGAGGAGAGAGAAAGAGATGTAAGCTTTAAATAGAAAAGGGGGTAGTAGGTGGGAGTTGGGCCGGGTCCAATGGGGATCCAACCAAAGCCAACCCGAACCCAAATAAGCAAAACTAAGGCAGGGAATAAGAGCAGGAAATAAAGTGCAGAAATAAAATTGCAGAAATATAATTGCAGGAAATAAATTAACATGAAAATTTAAAGAGCAGATTAATTGATTAACATGAAATTTAAAGGAATTTAAATACAGGATAATACATGATAAATATTAAATAAATACATGATAAATACTAAATAAATACATTCGAGTAGTACATGTATAAAAATACGTATTCTGGGAACGGGGAGTGACATCTCTACCCTCCTTAAAAAAATTCCGTCCTCGGAATTTCAAACCCAAGCAGGATAGAAATATCGGGGCTAAGCTAATCTAAGTACAAGCAATTAAATCAAGCAATCATTTTACAATGTCCATAGCAAGTAACATATATGTAAATCCATCAATCTACGATATCAAGCGATTCTACCCATAAGGTGATAAGCATGAGGAATCAAGACAATCAGGTACACAGAAAAAGATATACCTTGTGAGTCAAACAGATGTGGATACCGTGATCGGATATCATCCTCACGTTCCAACGTTGACTCTCCCAAAGAGTGATGACCCCAAGCAACCCGAACAAGGTTAATTGTTCGATTCTTGACTATCTTCTCTCTTCGGTCCAAGATGGACACAGGCTGCTCCTCGTAAGACAGGTTGGTACTAACAACCAGTTCTGAATGATCGAGGATATGGCTGGGGTCCGATACATACCTTCGCAATTGAGATATATGAAACACGTCATGCACCTCTCGTAACGAAGGTAGAAGGGACAAACGATAAGCAACATCGCCTACCCTATCAAGAATAGCAAATGGGCCTACGTATCGCGGACTCAACTTCCCGCGAACGCCAAATCTAATGGCCCCACGGGTAGGTGAGATCCGCAAGAACACGTGATCCCCAACAGAAAACTCTAGCGGCCTACGATGCTGGTCAGCCCAATGACGATGCCGGTCCTGCGCAACTCTAAGTCGCTCCCTAATTCCCTTAATCACTTCAACCGTCTGGATAATCATTTCTGGGCCTAACATCTTCCTTTCCCCGATATCATCCCATGCTAGCGACGATCTACACTTCTTACCATATAGTGCCTCAAATGGCGCCATCTGGATACTAGCATGATAACTGTTGTTGTATGAGAACTCAACTAAGTGCAGGTGGCCTTCCCAAGATCCTCCAAAATTCAGAGTGTAAGCTCGTAACATATCTTCCAAAGTCTGAATTGTTCTTTCTGATTGCCCATCCGTCTGCGGATGGTAAGCCGTGCTAAATCTTAACTTGGTGCCCAAACTACGATGCAAGCTCTTCCAGAAATGTGATGTAAAGCGGGTATCTCGGTCTGACACAATACTGACAGGGACTCCATGCTGCCTGACTATCTGTTGCATATACAACTCTGCCAACTTTTCTGTAGATTGCCCTACTCTGAAAGAAAAAAAATGTGCTACCTTTGTAAGCCGATCTACTATCACCCAAATAGCATCTTTACCACTTGGTGATCTTGGTAAACCGGTCACAAAGTCCATTGTGATGTGTTCCCACTTCCATTCCGGAATAGGAAGCGGTTGCAATAATCCAGCTGGCCTCTGCTGTTCTGCCTTCACTTGCTGACATACCAAGCAACGGAAAACAAATCTAGCTATCTCTCTCTTCATTTCGTTCCACCAGAAGTGCTGCTTGATATCTTGGTACATCTTGGTCCCTCCAGGATGTATAGAATACTGGAAACTGTGAGCTTCTGCCATAACTTCCTGTCTGATATCTCCACTAGGCACACATAGACGTGATCCAAACCTAAGTGTACCATCTTCATGAATTTTCAACTCCTTTCTGTGCCCTGACTCACATTCTGCCCTAAGCTTCTGAATCCTTGGATTTTGTGCCTGAGCTGCCTTGATCCTATCTACCAAGTCAGATTGGACTTGTAGACTTGCCAGAACTCCTACATCGCTAGGAAGTATAACCTCTATGCCCATCTCCTGAAGGTCTTCTAAGATATGCTTCTGTGTTGTCAACATAAATGCGTCGCCCCTTCTGCTGAGAGCGTCTGCTACCACATTAGCCTTGTCTGGATGATACTGAAGCTCCACGTCATAATCCTTGATCAGCTCTAACCATCTTCTCTGCCTCATGTTCAGCTCCTTCTGAGTAAAGATGTATTTCAGACTTTTATGGTCTGTGTACATGTCCACTCGGTCACCATATAAGTAATGCCTCCACAGCTTCAAAGCAAATACTACTGTCGCCAACTCCAAATCATGAGTTGGGTAATTCTTCTCGTGGTCCCGAAGCTGCCTAGATGCATATGCTATCACCTTCCCGTGCTACATAAGGACACATCCAAGTCCTTTACCTGACGCATCACAATATACAGTAAAACCTTCGGGTCCAACTGGCAATGTAAGAATCGGTACTGATATCAATTTCTGTTCAAATTCTCAAATGATGTCTGACATTCTGTCGACCAGACAAATGGCACATCCTTCCGGGTCAAGCGAGTCATGGGTGCTGAAAGTCTCGCAAAATCTGACACAAATCTTCTGTAATATCCTGCCAATCCCAAGAAACTCCGTACATCAGCTACGGTCTTGGGTACTGGCCAACTCTCTACTGTTTCTACCTTCTTGGGATCCACTGCTACTCCAGCTCCTGATACGATATGCCCCAAAAATAAAATATGGCCCATCCAGAACTCACACTTGCTGAGCTTGGCATACAACTGGTTCTCTTTCAGAACCTGCAACACTTTCCTAAGGTGGTCTTCATGCTCCTCTTCACTAGCAGAGTATACGAGAATGTCGTCAAGAAATACTACGACAAACTGATCTAAATACGACATAAAGATGCGGTTCATCAAATCCATGAATATTGCTGGAGCATTGGTCAAACCAAACGGAATTACCAAGAATTCATAATGCCCATACTTCGATCTGAATGCTGTCTTGGGAATATCTTCCTTCCGAACCCTCACTTGATGATACCCTAAACGAAGATCTATCTTGGAGAAAACTCTAGCTTTGCTCAACTGATCAAATAAGTCGTCGATCCTTGGTAGTGGGTACTTGTTATTCACTGTTGCCGCGTTAAGCTTCCTGTAGTCGATACACAATCTGGATGATCCATCCTTCTTCCCCACAAGTACCACGGGTGCTGCCCATGGCGATATGCTAGCTTGGATGAACTTCTTCTCCTTCAGTTCCTCTATATTTTGATATACCTTGGCCTGCTCCGAATCCGCCATTCTGTAAACCCGATCTGATATCGATTTAGTCCCAGGTGCCAATTCTATACTGAACTCAATATCTCTAATCGGTGGTAGACCTGGAAGTTCTTCGGGAAATACATCTAGAAATTCTTCAAATACCTTCGGAACTTGAACTTCTTCCATTGCCGTTATTACTCCCTGCTCTTGCTGAGTTGCCTCTGATCTGACTAAGGTGAATCTCTTCATGCCTGGAATATCAAAAGATACACTCCTACTACGACAATCTATTGTCGCATGACTGTCTTTCAGCCAGTCCATGCCTAAGATAACGTCGAAATTTCCAACAGGAAATTCTATAAACTGGGCGGGTAAAGAATGTCCACAAACTACAACGCTATAGGCTAGAATAACTCTACTAACTCCTACGAGCCCATTGCCAGTGAGTATATTCAACCTCCCTGGCAATGCCTCGAACTCCATTCCTAGCCGTGTCGCAAATCGTGCAGATATAAATGAGTGCGATGCTCCCGAATCAAACAATGCTACTGCGGGATATGAGGCGACGAGAATGTTACCTGCCACAACATCTTCCGATGCTAATACCTCTTCCAAGGACAGAGTGAATGCCTGTCCTCGACCTCCTTGCTAGTTCCCATATTGCGGCCTAGCCTGGTGCTGCTGCTGGCCCCTGCTGCCGAAACATCTGAGCCTGTGGCATTAACGGGCGCTGTGCCAACGGTCTCACTGCTACCGCTGGTCCTCGATACTGTCCTGCCCCTGGTGCTGGCAGAGCAGGAAACTGCTGCACTGGTCCTCCTGACCTCGAATTCATGGGACATGTGGTAACCCGATGATCTGACTTCCACATATCAAATACTGCCCGTTCAATGTCCGACACACATCTCTAGTGTGTCCCATCTTTCCACAATAAGTGCAGCCCGTCGGGGGTTGCTGGTTCTTCTTCTGTTGCTGTTGCTGTTGCTGCTGCTGCCTGGGTGGTGCTGGCCCCCGTATCGCCACATCGTGGATACGAATGCCAGGGGATGGCGCTGTTGTTCGGGGCGCTGCTCCCCCTCCTCCTTCAATCTGACTGTGGGATCTCTTCTGACCCCCAGTCCTTGCCGCAAGCCTCTGAATGATGATCTTATGCCTGCGGGTTGCCGTCAATATTTCGTCAAAAGTTTGGTAATTGTGCCCCTCTATCAATTGCAAGAGCTCAAGATGAAACCCTTGCTGGAACCTCATCGTCCTCTGGCGCTCCGTCGCCACCATCTCTGGGGCAAACCTACTCAATCTGCAGAACTCCGCTGCGTAAGCATCTACAGTCTTGCCAGCCTGCTTGAGGTTGATAAACTTCTGTTGTAGCTCAAACTGCGCCACAACTCCATAATACTTCGTCTTGAATCTTGCCGTAAAATCGTCCCATGCAACAGGACGTCTGATGCCTACTTTCTCTGCTTCCCACCAATCACGTGCGAGATCCTGAAGTAACAACTTCACTAGATCCACACGCTCTTCTGTCGGCACCTTAGCGGCTGTCAGAATAGCCTCAATGTCCTTAAGCCATGCATCTGCCGAGATGGCATCCTCCGTGCCTTCGAAACGGCGGGGGTTGTACTTGCAAAACTGGGCTGACGCTCCTGAATCTGTCCTTGCCCCTCTTTCCAATGCCGTCTGTAATCCTTGGTTGAGTAGTACATTCTGCTCTTGTAACTGAGCGTGCATGCGCTGCTAGACTAACATCTGGTGTTGTTGAGTAGCCATCATCCCTCTCATGATCTCCAGAAGGGCTGGTGTATCCAATTCCACAGGGGTAGGTGGAACTATTGGTGGTGTTGGAACCTCCGGATACTGCGGTCCAACTGCTGGTTCTACTATCACCTCTTCTTGAATAGCCTTATGAAGCAGTTCTGACCCTTATTGCTGACCAACCTGGTCAGGTTGTCCATGCTGCTGTCCATGTTGTTGCTGTCCAGCTCTGACAGATACGGACGAGGTGCCCCTAAGAAAAGGGACAAGAGAACAATCAAATGACCGGACATGAAGGATCAATGAAGTCAAAGGATACTGGAATGTCAAGCTGGTATTGAGAACAACGAATCGCGAATTCAAGGGAGAACATGTATGATTGAGACATCCTATAAATCAAAACACCCCACAAGTCTGAAATCAGACCTGCATGGGCCACCACTAAAACCTTGTCACGCCCCAGAACCAGAATACTGGAGAGCGGGGGAATGACTCAGCCAGCTACGTATTACGGGTAGATGAATACCGTATAATACGATCAATGCTGTCTAAAAGACGAGGGGGTGCATACTACATGAAAGTCTCACTATGGTCACTTCACATCTATCAAACAAGACACAGTAATAGAGAACATGTAAGATAAAGCAGTAAGGCATCCCAAACGCTCTGTCAAAATGTTCTTGATATCTGGCTTTACAAAACATAGCCAGATTGATGTAGCAAAAGTATACACAATTGTTATCAGCTGCAGTCTGACTTTAATTACAATTATGTAAAAGTAAGTACAAGACAATCCGACTAACATTTCGGTGCCAAACGGCTAAGTATAAAGTAAGTGACAAAACGAGCGGTGAAGTAAGGGACCCACTCGAGTCCTCCTGCGATCATCCCTCTAGTGTTGACCATCTTGGAGGTAGAAGTAAGCTGGATCCTCGGGGACCGGCTCTAAATCTGGCCATGCAAAACCAGAGAGGTTAGACCTCTAATAGCAAGTACCACAAGGAAGCACGACATGAGAACTAAAACCAGTAAGTAAGAGAATATAATAATATATCTCTGCTTTCCACTAGGATTCACATCACATCACGACACTTCGAACCAACCTCCCAACCAAACAAGGACAGAAGTTGGTCCGTCATATCCTGACATTCTGATCATCCCAGTTAGGTAACAGAGTAGTACAGTACACAAACAAATCATCTTGAACGGCCAATCAACTCCTACGGCTTGCTATTGTGAGTCCCAAGTTATCCTAGAATTATGCAATTAGGGATTCCGTAGTTCTTACTATGTGCAAGCAAGGCTAGTCTATCCAGTCAATCATGTGCGCCATGCATGAATTAGACGAGTCCTAGCAGGACGCCCGTCAATATACAATATACAATAATAATAAAAGCAAATACTGTTCCCTGCCCGTGTGGCAGTTTTACAGTATCTGTGGGAACCAGCCGGCCCGTCGGGTACTACTTGTCCCAAGGGGGCTGCCATGTAAGAACTCGGGAATCCATTCTCTCCATGCCATCATTATTTTATTTAACTTAATAGTCCCTACGTTGAGTGAAATCCCATGCCGTGGATCATGGTCATTCAAATGAGTACTTTCGTACGGGGACGATATGCACAACTCTACAATGATACCAGTGCGGTTAGGTTGCAGGTCTTACATAGCGTAATGCAACAATCAAATCTAACCACGGTAATCATGCCTTGACCATAAAGTACACATGCTTCTTTTGTAGAAAATAAATAAGTAAATAAATAAATAAATAGATTGAAGCCTGCATGTGTATGTATGTCAATATTCAGGATCAGCCAGTCGATTATAATAGTTCATAACATGAATGTGTCTCATTCATTCAATTCAATAAGACGACTAGTCAGTCTCTTAGTTCCAACTAGGAACGCATGATCAATTTAGTCAAGATAACCATTATTATCAATGGTGACAAGGCATGAAAGTCAATTATTATTAAATGGGGTCGAGTCTATAACTCTGAAGGTTTAATTCCAATCAATCGGGGTATCTATAACTCAATTCATGACACATGGTACATCCCATGTAACAATCTATATTTAACAGAAATATCAACATATCATGATTTATCAAGTTTATGCCAAAAGGCGTAAGGATATAAAATGGACGTTAAATATCTAATAAAATATCAATATACAGGGCTATAGAAGATCCAGGGTAAGTAAGGTCAGCGTACGCTCAAGTCAGGCTACGCTCAAGTCAGGCTACGCTCAAGTCAGGCTACGCTCAAGTCAGCGTACGCTCAGGTCAAGCTAGCGTATGGACTCCATACGACTCCTAGTCACCCAAGTGAGCGTATGCAAGACATACGCTCCAAAAAGGCAGCGTATGAACTTCATACGACTCCTCACTATCCAAGTGAGCGTATGCAAGTCATACGCTCCCAAAAGGCAGTGTATGAACTCCATACGACTCCTGACCATTCAAGTCAGCGTATGCAAGTCATACGCTCCCAAAAGGCAGCGTATAAACTCCATACGACTCCTGACCATTCAAATCAGCGTATGCAAGTCATATGCTCCCAAAAGGTAGCGTATGGACTCCATACGACTCCTGACCATTCAAGTCAGCGTATACAAGTCATACGCTCTCAAAAGGTAGCATATGGACTCCATACGACATACGCTTCCAAAAGGTAGCGTATGCAAGACACACGCTTCCTAAAAAGGCAGCGTATGGACTCCATACTGTGCTGTGCTAAAGAGCGCGCACAGCTCAGTGACGCAAGCTAAAAATCTAGTGTACAGTGCTCACTGTCTTCTCCAAACAGCAAGAACTCTATGGTTGTACCCCAAAACTTCAAAGGTCCATAACTTGGTCAAAACAAGTCCAAATCCAACTTTCCAAAGGTCAAAATTGGGTAGAATAAACTTCTCTACAACATGGAACCATCAAAATTTGTAAACAAAGAAGTTTGATAGATCAAAACCACCAAAATCCAAAAATAACTAATTTCTAGATCTACAAAAATTAAGACTTCGAAATGAAAAATGTCAAGTTCTAAACTCTCTTAGGATCTTGCGAGGAAGATAAATGAACCATAAAACATGGGTTCTCATGTGGAGCAAGTTGTACTTGCCTACGGTTGGTAGGTGGAGAGAGTAATGAAGAAGAAGAAGAGGAGTAATGGTGAGAATGTGAGTTTATGAGGAGAGAGAAAGAGATGTAAGCTTTAAATAGAAAAGGGGGTGGTAGGTGGGAGTTGGGCCGGGTCCAATGGGGATCCAACCAAAGCTAACTCGAACCCAAATAAGCAAAACTAAGGCAGGGAATAAGAGCAGGAAATAAAGTACAGAAATAAAATTACAGAAATATAATTGCAGGAAATAAATTAACATGAAAATTTAAAGAGATGGTGGTGGTGGTGATGATGATGATGGTGATGATGTTGGTGATGGTGGTGGTGGTGATGGCCGGGGGGGGGGGTGGTGGATGGGGGATGGTGGTGGTGATGGCGGATGGTGGTGGTGATGATGATGATGGTGATGATGTTGGTGATGGTGGTAGTGGTGATGGCCGGGGGATGGGGGTGCGACGATATCGGGGAGGGGGGAGTACAGCGACGTCGTGGAGGGGGGTCGAGCACAGCGGGGGAGGGGGCAGCCACGTGTGACAGGGTGGGGGGACACAGAAAAGGTGACAAGGGCATTTTCGTCAAAAAAAATTTGACCGTTCGTTTTAGACGAAAACCGTCAAAAGTGGGGGGTGTTATACATTCATGTAAACTTGTGGGGTGCACCTTAAATAAGCGTAAAAAAAGTGGGATGCCACTGAAATTTTTTCTTATGATTTTTGGTGATTTTTAATCATTTTTAAACTATTTAAAATCATGACTTGTGATTTGGTGTCTTGCTAGTGTAACCCTAGAGACAGCTTGACCTAGAGCCTAGCCATGTGATTATGGTGTTTTATTTATCATTTTTAGCCTAGGGGTATTTTAGTCAATTTGAATTTATTTAAATTTAATAGAATTTATTAGAATTTATTGGGATGCATGTGAATTTATTATTAATTAAATACTGCTATGTGTTATGTTAATCCTTAACCTAGAAGTTTAGCCCTAACCCAGATTAGACATGGCCTAGACTAGGGTTAGTTAGCTTGGATTAGTCATGACTAGTCATTGGTTAGAATGATCAAGTTAGACTAGCTAGTTATAGTTAGTTGAGACTAGCATTGAAACCTAGGTTCCATCCTAGCCATCGATTTGACATGATGTGAGGGTGACCATTGGATGGGATCCCAAAACCCTAGAAGTGGCCAGCCCAAAACCCTAGGTGAGCCTATTTAATCCCTCCCAAATCATTGCCTCTTTGTTCATTCTCACTCTTTTCAAGAACAAGGTGAGCTCAACTTTATTTCTCCATAACTTCTCCATTCCTCATCCTTTTTCAACCAAACTTCTTGCATTATAATCTAACCATCACCCTCTTGCTGTCCATAGAGGTAGAATACTGATTTGGGGAATCCACATTGCTCGGGCTACAGTAGAAGTGGGCTGTTTATTGAGTTTTTGAGCTTGAGGAGAACCCATTGGTAATCTCTCAAACCCTATCTAAACTAGTGATTTATTATCATAGATGCATAGACCTAGGTCCCTTCTAGCTTCGAGTAGGATCTGAACCCAACCTGTGTCGGATACATGTTCGTATCGGACATGTATCAGTAGGCTAATAGGGTGTTCGACCTAATGTCACAATGGGTTGAAGTTTGCTATTTTCGAAATGTTTTTGAATAGGAAAATAGGTTTTTATGTGGCTTATGGATTTCTTTACGACTGAGCATGTTTTCGTGTCATTTTGTGTCACGTTTGGCTCTTGGACACGATGCACAGTAGCCTGGGTCGGCTGTCCTGCTACTCGAGTCACACATAGGACACGACACAGGGTCTTTGGACACGAGATTTGATGGAGACCTAGGGGCAATGTCTGTCAAGACATTCCCCAAGTTATTTCGGATTTCATTTAGTATCGAGAGAGATATCTCGATGTCCATGGTCGATAGGACTGAATGTTCAATCCAGTTTTGGGGATTTTTGGTTCCTGGCTCTTTGACACACCTGTGTCCAGTCCCTTGGACACGTGAGGGACCCCTAGACATGTGTGCACACACCCAACACATGTGCACGTTCAATTTGATGTTTAATTGATTTTCTTATAATTTGAACTCGAGTTCTAATTTTTCCTGATACCATATTTCATTTCAGTTTTTCCTAAACTCGAATCCTATTTTAACCCAATTAAATTGATGTTTTAAGTGTCATTATTAATCCTACATGTTTATTGGTTCATGTTAGATAGGTTTTACATGTTTGATTTAGTTGTTTGATCTAGAATGGGATTTCAAGCTTGGGATTGGACTGTTATGTATGACTGACACCACATGGACTTCAATGAGCCTGATGGTTCCTAAAACTGATTACGTTAAGTTCCATGTTAAAATCCCTACATGTGTATTAGTGTATATCATTAATTAAATGTTGGTTAGGATTTGAACTTAAAAAATTGAGATTCAAATTTTACCTTTTTTTTCCATATTACTGATATCTTAACTGTTCACAGTTTCGAATAATTGAAACTGAAACTGAAAATTGTTTCATTCAGAGGTTTTGATTGCATATTGATGTTGATTTTATTCCCAGTTACGGATTAGTTTTGGGTTCGATTATACACTGTACACATGTTTCCTCTTCACAGTTTTGTTAAATTGAATTTGAAAATGGGAATGGGGTTTTCGATTATGGGCTTAGATTTTGAACTGCATTACTTGATTTCCTAAGTTTATCACCAATCAATGATTTTGAAATGATTCCTGAGATTTGCATACATAGCTATTCACTGTATTCACATCACTGTTTTTCTAACACTCACACTCTACTGAATTGAAACCCATTGCACCACTGATTTCCATGATTAACACCCCATTGGCCAAGCCCCTTTGGTTATTCAGGAATTTCTTGACTAGTGCTCAGTTAGAATGTTAACCTATATCAAGATGAACCTTGTTATCTTTAGATAATTCCCTGATTTCTTTGTTCAATTCTTGATTGATGACCTATCACACAGGACACTAAAACTAGACCTTATGTCTATGTAAACCCTCACACATTGACACTAGACACTGTCACACTGTTTTGGGAACCTATTTGCCTAACACCCCACCTTGTCATACACACAAAGGTATCCTCACCCCCACTATTTTCCAGTTTTAAACTGTTTTAAAAATCTAGTTGCCATGACTGAATTCTCATGCATAGATTCACTGATTTTGATTCAAGAGATTAACTGTCAATCAAATTGACAGGAATCCCAAAATCTGGAATTGATTTCCTTTCCTTATTATTGAGTGTTGATTCTCATGCTTGTATTGGTAATGTTAGGTCACTGTCTTCTATTTTCTATTTGCACACACATTCCCAAATACCCTCATTCACAGGAAAACTACACTGTTGCAGTACCCTTATTCCAGGTTTACACAGGAGCCATGCCACTGTTTTCTATTGACACATGATACCCTTCACTGTTTTCCTCTAGACACTCTCACTAACACTCACACATACACATGCTCTTGTGCACTCTCACTCACACATTTACATGCTCTTCTCTATTCCCCCCCTCTCTCTCTCTATATATATATATATATATATATATATATATATATATATATATATATATATATATATATTTTAATTATATATATATATATATATATATAAAATATATATATATATAATTAATATATATATATATATATATATATATATATATATATATATATATATATATATATATTATATGGCTAAATGTGTTAATGTGATAAATAGAGATTTCCTATAGTTATATACATATATGTGTATATATATATATATATATATATATATATATATATATATATATATATATATATATATATATATATATATGTGGGTATAAAGATATATAGCCTAGTGTTGAATTCTCTTTTCATGTACACTTCCATGTTCACACACACCCATCCTCCACTGTTTTTAATTGACACTGTTTCCCTGTCACTAGACACAACACACACCCTCACTTGTGTTGCCTTTCCATTCTCTAAATATATATATGTATGTATATAAGTATGTGCCTATATAGAGCTTCCTATAGAGATGTCTTGGTATTTCATATATGTGAGTTGTGATGTTGTTGTGAATGATAGGCATATTATAGCCTTGTCTATTTCATTAGTCCATATATTATACATAAAACTTGTGTGTGATACCCTGACATTGTTTGTATTGGTGTGCTTAGGTTTAGTAGGCTTGGTTAGGCCTAGTGAGACTTATCAGACTTGTTTGGGTTAAGTTTGACTTAGTTGACCTAGCCTTGACTAGTATAGTTGACTGGAGTTGACCAAGGGTTGACTTTAGTCTAGTTTGACCTAGACAACATGCAGATGCATTGTAGATTATATTTATCATCCCCTGTATACATCTTGACTTGTGTTGCTCTAACTAGGAGTCAGGTACCTCATCTCGGACAATACATTTACTTCAGACATTCAGATACCAGGCGAGTACATTCTCTGATCATTTCATAACTTGCTTAGAATTATATTCCTGCTCTAGTTTACCTTATCTGATGCTGTCACGATATTATCACGGATTGGTACTATATGGATCCCTACATTGAGATGTTATCCCCCTCGGGAGCATCGGATACATCATGTCGTGTGTTTCATGTACATCGTGTATTCCTCGCTCTCATGTTATTCATGTTTATCATGTGCTTCATGCTCATTTGTGCTCGCTCGTGTACTCTCATGTGCTATCATGTTCGGTCATGTTTATCGTGTATTTCATGTATAACCTATACTTCATGTGTACCCTTCATGGGCCTTCATGTGGAATTCATGTGCACTCAGCTTCTGAGCCCTCATGTATTCTTCATGTACACCCATCTATGGGCTTCATGTGAAAACCATGTACGTAAAATAACTTGTCTGGATCCTTGTGTATTGATTGGGGGTATGGGGGAGTACAAATAGTCATGTGAACAATTCCAAAGTAGTATAGCCATGTACGCCTCTTTAGTATAGCCATGTGCAAATCAAGCCGTTCACATGTCGACTTTGTACTCTAAATCACTAGTCACTGGTAGCTCTCTACTTATATTAGATATTCTATTACAGTTCTCTCTCTGTTTACATCATATACTTTCTTTCAGTTTCATGTATCGTACTCTCTTGCATGTTTATATTCTCTAACCTGTTATGATCTACGTGAGATGTATTGCGCTCGCTCCCGTCCTGACTGGACCTGTTAAAATTTTTATAGAGGATGATGAGGAACCCTGCACCCCTTACTATGGAGCTTGCCTAGATGACACTCGCGACTTGGACC
>JANAVB010044196.1:0-55199 GCA_029216955.1 Iris pallida | reverse complement strand
TTTCCTGCGCAGTTCAACTCATGATGGTTTGGTTTTATTCCTTGGACTTGGCTTCTCTTTTGTGGATTGGAGTCTTGAGATCTTGTTCCAACAACACGACTGTCTCAACCCAGCACGACCTGGCACATTTTTTTTGGTGTTTTGCTTATAACTAGTACGGTTTTTCGTGATTTCTGTGAAGTATGATTCTAGTACTTTCTGATCTTTTTGATAGAGACCCGATGGGGTGCGCCCTTAACTTTTAACCTATAATTCATGATTAATCTTGATACTGGATAACTTGATAATGGCCCGTGGTGGCGCACTCCTGACTTGTAACTTGTAAACCTGTAACTTGTAACTTGACTTGACTTGACGCTGTTGCGATGGCTAACTTGACTCGTATAATCAACTCTGACGCTGTGGGTGCTCCTTTTTGCTGCCTTGTGCAATCCACTTATCTTGTCTCGCATCATGTCTAGGACGTGACTCCCTGGTTACCTCGGTCAGGGATTCACACTGAATATGGATTATGCTAATGACTAGATCAAACTATAGTTCATGGAGAATTTTCAGTCACAAGCAATCTCGTTATCTGGGCACATTTAAACGGACTTGTAGCCTGCCGACGAGTAGGGCACATTTCCAGCACACTGTTATGTGTTGCACCCTCTAAGTCACCTAAGGGTATATCATCTCCTGGGCGATGTACCCAACCATACTCTCAACCGCGGAAGGATAACTAGATAGTCTGCAGGGCTTGGGACTGGGAATTTCTCATTTGCATCTTGTTAGTAATTAGGCTTGTGATAACCCTAGTTAGTTAAGTAGTAAGCCGTAGTATTTGCTTGGTCGCTTGTGAATGGATGGTGTCCAGCATTGTCTAAGTCTCGTCTAGTCCCAGTACTTGGTCCTCCTGAACATGATTGTTTTACTTATCTTTAACAATAAATGGGTAGAGACAAGGTGCTATTCAGGCGAAGGGTTACAACCCCGGTCCTTGTTTTGTTTACGGGTTGTAACCTGGCTTTCGGAATGGTTCCATGTCCCTAGTCGTTTATTGTCTGTTGTACTTATTTACTAGTACTTTCTTCTATTTTCTTATGTTCTGATATGCTGGCTTTTGTTCTTATTTCGTGGCCTCCTTTGTGGTACTTGCTCTTTCTGGGGTTTGACCCAGCTGGTTTTGTGTGGCCGGATTTCGGAGCAGCACCCGAGGATCTACCGAACCTCCAGTCCGATGGTGACAACTAGAAGGAACCCGGGCTACGAGTGGGTTTTCTATTTTGTTTCGCTCACTCTACTGTAAATTTATTCTTTTGAGGCGTTTAGCCGACGAGCACCTGTTAGCTCGATGCATATTTACTTACTGTCTGCCTATGGGCTGTAAACATGATTAACAAATCCTAGGGTTGATCATGTATGACTAAACTCTTGCTAGTCCTCGCATTTTGTACGACTAGCTTCAAGATCAACTGAATATGTAATATTTAGGACACCTTTTATTGTATATTTGGTGGTCAAACATCTTATAACTATATTACTTATTTGAGATTGAGACAATAGGCTTAACCTTAAGAGACCATTGGCTTGTAGTAAACCCTCATATCTAGACAGCCGTGACCGTATAGCGAGGTGGATTCCATTTCAATATACGTAGCTGGCTATGTTCGCCCCCGCTCTCCAGTATTCTGGTTCTGGGGCGTCACACTAGTACTATATCGTAGTTTGGCAATTGCATTACGAGCAGGCTCACCTCCAACTCACGGCCTCCCAAAACTACTCTCCGACCCTTACAAACATTACTCACGAGGATAATGCCACCCCCGATCGTGATCTTGTATGTCCTAGGCAACGATTCAGCTACGATACCGTGTCTAATCACAAAAGATACTGATATGAAGCTATACGAAGCACCGGAATCGAATAAGGCAAAAGCTGGACTGGAGTCGAGAAGAATCGAACCTGCGATCAGCTCTCCTATCACCTCTGCATCTCCAGCTGCAATAGCAAAAGCTCACCCCTGCTGGCCTCTCCTGGCCTGCTGCTGGTGCTGGACGAACCTCTGCTGCTGTGTCGGCAGGGCTGGTCCCCTCTGCTGGCCTGCTGGAGCTCTGACTGCTACCCCCTGAGTTGCTTGTCCCATGCGGCACTCCCTCATCTAGTGGTCTGCTGAGCCACACACCAGGCACTGGCCCAGCCTCTTCCGGCACTCATTGAAGACGTGCCCAGGCTTCTTGCAGTATGCACAAGTACACCCTGTCTCTAACCCTGCTGGTGCTGTCTCGGCTGCTGCTGCTGGTGAAATGGCCACTGCTGGATCGACTGTGGCTGGAACTACCTCAGCTACTGGTGCTGAAAGTGTGTCCTCTTGGCCTGGCCTCCGCTGCTGCTGCCCCCAACCGGGTTTCGCCCCCTCTTGAGCCTAAGCTCAAGATCATCCTAAGCCAATAAGGCTCCTGTCAAGATCTCCTCGAATATGGCATCCCTGTTGCCCTTGGTCAAGGACTTAACCTCCTTGACCAGACCCTTCTGGAACTTCTGGGCCTTCGCCATCTCGCTCAAGCCCTCTACGAACCTGCCGTGGCGGCCGAACTCCCCTACGTACTTCTCCACTGAAAGGCTCCCCTGGACTAGGCTCTCGAACTGCGACTCTAAGGCTCTGAGTGCTGAATCTGGAAAGAACTTCTTCTTGAAGAAGCCCTTGAACTCCTCCCATGTCTGCCCAGCTACCCCCACCCTGGGGTCTGACTAATACCAGGTGCGAGCAAGAACTCGCATCCGGCTAGCTGCGGCCTCAATCTGGAGATCTGCTGGTATCCGGGCCAGGCGGAAGATCTCCTCTATATGCTTGATCCACTCGTCGGCATATAGTATCCCCTCTGTCCCCAGAAAGTCTCTAGGGCTCATCTTCTAGAACTGCTCTATCCCCGGTGTCCTCGGCTGATGGACCACTGGTCGAGCTGGGACCGTCGTAAGGGCCAACTCCATGCCCCTGTCCTGTCGGGCATGCTGCCGGTCCATGAACTACTGGAAGTATACGAACATCTGCGCCGCATCCACGTATCCTGTATGCTGCGGCTGCTGGAAGGGCTCCTCTGTAATGACTGGGTCCTGCCTCCGAGCCGGTGGAAGCATACCCCCTGCTGCTGCTGCCGAAGTCTCAATACGAGCAGAGGTGGCAGGAGCAGCAGTCCCCTGGCCCTGCTGTACTGGCTGAGAGGTAGCAGTCCCCTCTATAGCATTCCCATGAATGGTACGCTGCGATCGAGTCTATACCATCCTGAAGATAGACAAACAAGAGTACCAATTTCTGAGAAAGAAGCGATATAACAAAGGCGGACAATTAAAATTCAAAGGATCAGCTGACAATAAGGATTTAGATGGCAATAAAAAGAATTTTTCCTAATGTGATTGAGTACCTTAAAAATTTATGTCCTATATCCTACTGCAGGCTGTAGTGATACTCTAATTCGAATACCACTACACTTCTAGTCTAGACCTGCACCCTAGAGTAGCTGCTCACTCGAAGTGATGCTCAAGGGGGAGGGTGGACGAATGTTGCTAGGAGGAAACACGGAGGTTCGAATACGGTGAGCAATAGTAGAAACAATAGCAAATCGAGAGCCAAACAACGCTGGCCTAGAGCGGACTCAGGGGACCAAGAAGTGGCATTGGGAACAACATAAAGTCGGCAGGCATTCCACAAGAGATGGCTGGTAATGAAGGTAGGAAAAGAAGATTGGCTACATCACAAGGTGTTCAAGAAAATACAGGACACGCAATACATGTAGGGAATCAACCCCCAAACTCGTGGGCTGAGCTATGTAAGGGAGCTAATTAGGATATGGAGCATAGCATCGCCTTTATCCCACCACTGGTTATGGAGGATGTGAAGATGGCGGCTGTATCGACAGAAGATCTGAGGGAGACTATTGCTTCTTGGCAGAACACTCTGATGCTATATGTTTTGGGGAACAAGCCTTTCTACGATCATCTTCGAGCGTTCACTATGAGGGTTTGGAAGCCAATCAGGATCATTGAGATCTTCGCTAGGGAGAATGGATTCTTCTTCGTCAAGTTTGGTCCCCTGGAGGACAAAGAAATGATACTCCAAGGGGGTCCTTGGACGTTTGATGGGAGATTAATCATTCGAAAAGAGTGGAATCCTCAATCTAGTTTCGAACGTGATTATCTCACCAGCATCCCAGTATGGCTTCGCCTACCATTCCTTCCCTCGCAGCTCTGGCGCACCCCATCTAAAATGATGATTGTGAATGTTATAGGTATTCCCCTGCAAATAAATACCCCTACAATAAAACGTTTGAGGTTAGCGTATGCCAGATGTTTTATGGAGATCAATGCCAAGAAGAAACTGCTAGATAAAGTCTGTGTGTTGCTTCCTGACAGCTCTAAATTCTTCCAAGAAATTGAATATGAATGGATTCCTCCTAAATGTACGATATGTTGTTGCTTTGGGCATATTATGGAACAATGTTCATTTGGAAGTGCAGGGGACGAGGAAAAGGAGGAGCCAACTAATGAACAAGGAAACTGCTATAAGTAAAAAGAATTCACTCAAGCTGTCGAGGAGATGATAGAGGACATACCTATAAATGTTTCTAGTGAAGCTGGCCAAATTAGGAAGGGTGCAGGAATCCTTGGAAAGAGAACAAGCCACCCAAGACCCCCCAATCCGAGTAGGGAGCCGCAAAGTGCCTTGGCTATTGTCCCTGTGACTGTAACACATCGAATTCTATCCTTTGAGGGTGGAGACAGACAGGGAGCCGCTAGCAGTGAAGCAGGTGGTACATGGAAGAAAGCCAAGAAGAAGACAACAGTGGGTGGGAGCATACAAAATACAGGGGACCCGATAGGGGACACGGAGAGGTCAACCTCCAGGCAGACAGAGGGAGAAAACTTGATAGAGGAAAATCCGAGGTGGTTATCCCTTTTTGGGAAGGAGGGAATGGGATGCAATGCTACTGGTGCAATAGCTGATGGAGCGTAAAAAGCAAAGACTGGACTTACTAACTCCCTTCTAGTAAGTTCACGGATTGCAAAGGGAAACAAGACCCATAATTAATGTCGATTATGGCTTGGAATGTCCGAGGAGTGGCCTCAATGGTTAGATGGCGTGAGGTAAGAAAAATTGCTCATGCGCAAGATTGTTCGATTGTTATTTTAGTCAAATCTAAAATTCAGTCTGAAGGCAAATTAGACAGAGAATTCCTATGGGCTGGGTTCATGCCCATAATCTTGATTACTATAAAATAGCTAGGATATGGATTATGTGGGATAAGAATGCTTAGGGTGGACAAGTTATGTACATATCAGACCAACTTATCCTGATTGAGTTCCAGAATCATGGAGGATTCACTATGGTGCTTGGAGCTGTATATGGTCCCAATGACCGCGTTCGTAGGCTGCAGCTATGGGAAAACATAAGTATCCTCTGCCAACGGGTTGGTAATTCAAAGCCTCGGCTACTAATGGGAGATTTCAATGCAGTCTTGTTTAATAGTGAGAAACATGGAGGAAGAAAGGCCCCTGCACCCATAATATCTGAGTTCGAGCAGTGCATCCTTAGAGCGGGGCTGACTAGTATGAGTAGAGTTAGCCATTTGTGGACTTGGAGTAACAAGTCGACTACTAAGATGATCTACTGTCAGTTGGATAAGGTATTTGGGAACGGTAAGTGGTTTGACCTCTTTAGTTCAGTTGTGACGAAAGGCTTGGCCCCTAGCATTAGTGACCATTGTCCCTCATTGTTCGTCTTTTGGGGAATAATGACAAAAAGAAGCTACCATTCAGATATTCTAATTCATGAAATTTGATGGAGGGATATAAAGACATTGTCCAGGAATCTAAGGGCTATAAGTGGCAATCCCCAATTCCACCTATGCAAGATCCTTAAAGCTGTGAAAACTTACCCTAAAAAGTGGCATAGAGGGAAGCCTAGGTGTAAACCCCCCAAAATTTATAATTAATTTTTTTTAATTTTATTATTTTTTGTTATGCCTTTCATTAGATATGGATTATTTGCTACTAGTGTATTAGTATAATTAATGTATGTGTGTATATATATATATATATATATATATATATAATTATACGTGTGCATGTCCTTATTTCTATTAAATAAGGAATATAATAGAATCTAGGATTTTTAGGAATTTATTTGTAAATTTTGGAGAATTTATTGCTAGCTTAAAATATGTATATACTTATAGTTTGATATATTATATATATATAAATAGTTAATAGTAAATGTTAGTAAAAAAAAGAAATGGGCGGCCCACACCCCAGCAAGGGGCGGGCCAGGCCGCTGACCTAGGTGGGCATTAGAGCCATGGTTTAAGAGAAAAGAAAAGAAGAGTTAAGAAAAAGAAGAAAAAAAATAATATCCACTCACCCACTTAAAGGAGCAGGCCCCCCACCCTCTCCTTTGCTTGCTGCTGAAAGCAGCAAGCCAACGCAAATCCGCGCGTGGGTGGGTTCACATTGGGTTATTACTTATCCTAGTATTACTAGGTTTTGCTCCAACTTGCTATATATATATTTTTTCACAAGCCTCAAAACCTTAAACTTCCAAAACAAAAGTTGAGGCTGATCATACCCTCTTCGCCTACAAATTTGTTTCACCAGCGACGGAGCTTTGTGCGCGACGAACGGAGCATCGAAAGTTAGCCTCGCGTCATCTACGGAGCAGTTTTCCCACTCAAGGTACCCTACTTCCCTACGACGTAACATTTTACTCGTAGCACCGATTTTCGATCCGTAAGATTTTCTGGAAAGTAGACTTGACCCTCTTCGAGATCCTCCAGGTGGATTTCAAAAAACAACCCATCGACTTGCTCAAAAAATTGAGACGAAGTTGAACAAAAATCTATTTTCTGTAATACTAAAAACTATTTTTAAAACGATAACTTGTCGGCCAATTTTCTTGCTGTGCAATAAAGTAATGTAGGAACTAATTAAAACAGTAAAAAACAACATAACTGAGATCGTAACGCATCTTCTGGATCGTCGTTTCGATTAGCGTGTAAAAAGTAGGTTGATGATGAAGTTGAGAAAAAACCTGTGTTTAGTTGTAGTAATTTTCTGAATTTCGTCCGATATGGCGTGCGCCCCGACAAACCGAGCGACGTGGTCGCATGCTGTACAGATCGAAAGGTGCGTATTGACGTTGTCGACGTGTGGGAACTGACGGAACTCAGTTTCGTCGTGTGTGCGCGACGAAATCAGACCGTATTCGTCGAGATACCCCGTATCGACGTTTTGCAAACTTGTCCATAACTTCATGTACAGTCGTCGATTCGAGACGAAACTTGTGCCAACTGGACCGAATCGAAATTTTGGTCCTGCGTGCCAAGTTTGGTTCGATTCTGAGAAGGTCGAATCGGAACCCCTTTTTGGCGGGCCCGCGACCCACTCAAACGGGCGATTTTGTACACGGCTCATCGGAATCCAAAACTGGACATACCGTTGAGTTCCTCTCCTCAAACCGAATTCGTAGACATGTAGTTTGATGACTTTAGAGACCATAGACTTCGGCATGCATTTCGGTGCAAAGCGAGTCCAACGGCGGACATCATTTTGACCCGAAATTATAATTTTGCCCCTGTTCCGGAATTAGACTTTTGGACAGGCATTTCCTAGGTATATCTTTTACACCGAGTGCATTTTTGATGTTTGTTTCAGTGTCCGGAGTTGTTTGGAGACTGTGACGTTTCTTAGCTGACATTGTGATTTCTTGGAACTTGCCACTTTGCACCATCAGGTAAGATACCTTGCCACCTTACTCTGTGATTATTATATTTCTTTTTTAGTAGTTATTTTCAGCATTTCTTATTTCTCGATATTTAAACTGTGTCCAAGTCATACTTGGGTGCAAGCGACTCTATCGGTCGTTTTTCTTGCTTTATTTATTCTCTTGCATTGACTTAGTTTATTGACCACCCATTGATGTTGAGGTTTTGGTATATCTCATACGGCCTTGACACTTGTTGTATCACGTGATGTGAGTCACATGTAGGACACGTATCCGCATAGTCGGCTGGCCACCGATACGTATGGAGCGTGCGACGGATAGGGGTAACTGCCAATAGAATTGCATGCTAGAAGTCTTGGCAGTTACTAGAGGTACATGTCAGTCATACAGATGATGATACTAGGCATTGGGTGGGGAGAACATTACTTGACGTATGGGCTTCGATTGTACTTCCTTGTAACCCGGAAGCTCCGCTGGAGATACGTGTATGATTAGCCTCTCAGGTTGGCCACTGTCGTTCTTGGAACGTCATGCGCTTGGTCACTGGTGCCCAAGAGGGGACTATACCGAATCCTATATTCAGCCAGGGGTCATGCGTTGAAGGAATGTATCTCAACTGCATATTCACAGTAGAATGGTCAGGAACCCGATTGCATGCATACTTTCTCTATTATATTATCACAGTTTATATGGCACGGTGTTTTCTTGTATCTTGCTATGTCCCCTGAGGACCTGGTTATCTCTCCAGGTTTAGACGATTTTCACAGGAGTACGGAGCGGCGTTGGAGCTATCCTACATTGATGATGAGGCAGTGCCTTTTAATTTCTAGACTATGTCTTATCTGAGACAGTTGTAGACATTATTTTACATCTCATTTCTTTCTATTTTGTGGAGGTCGGACTCCGATCTTGTAAGATTATTTTTATAGTTGTTTGGAGTGAGTACGTTCACCCGGCTATCTTTTGATACTCTTATTTATTTATTTGGACTCTATTATCTTCTGTGTTGAGCTGGCATGTTCACGTACTTGGTCCTACGTATTTTGGGACTGGGGCGTTACATGTTTTTGTGGTGGCCCATGCAGGTCTGCATTAATATTGTTGGGTTACATGTCTGTGCCCAACAAGCCTGCATATAGGAATAGGAATATCTCATCCAGAACTACTACTATCTCTTGACTTCCAATCTTTTCGAAACTTCTTGATTATTCGATTTATTTCATATCTAATCTTCCTAATATCAACTTATCTTCCTCGTGCCAACAGTATGCATTTAAGAAGCGGACGCACTTCTGCCTTGGCCCTCACATCTGGTGAAGAGGCTACTCCGGAGGGACAGAATCCTCCTATGACTCCAGTGACACCATACCAGCCAGGACAGTCGCAGCCTACTACGACACCGACGACGGAGTACCCAGAGAGCACAGCACCCCCAGGCAGCCAGGCTGGGCAGACCACTACCATGCCACCAGAAGGGAATGTACCACTGCCTTCACCACCATCGTTCCCTCAGCAGTTTACCCCACAGTCGGGACCTCGGATGCCTCTACCACCGACTGATGGGAGCCCTACTTCTCAATTTATGTACGCCATGATACAGGCTCAATGGCAGCAGACTGAGCTGATGAGACAGACGATGATGGCAGCATTAGCTAGACCTCCACCACCACCTCCAGTACCAGTACCAGCACCGGCTCTGCATCCTTATGAAGGCTCTATCAAGAATTTCACAGATATGAACCCCAAGGCCTTTAGAGGAACAGAGAAGCCATTAGAGGTGTCACAGTGGCTTATTAGTACAGAGAAGCTACTGAAGGCATCCCAGTTGCCAGCATGAGATTGGATGACAGCAGTGGACTTACTGTTAGAAGACATTGCTCACCACTGGTGGAAGGCGAAAGAGAGACAACTAGGCACTGGGATCACCTGGAAGCAGTTCTATGATACGTTTTATGAGAGATTATTCCCATTCATGTTCGAGATGGTCTCTATGACCAGTTCCTACATCTGAAGCAAGGGAATATGACAGTTGATGAGTATGACTCGGAGTTCAATCGCTGATTCGATTTGGTGCAGGATTGATTTCGACCGAGTTAGAGAAGGCGAGGAGATTTCACTAGTAGCTTGCACCAGAGCTTAAGTCTTATACGACTACCCAGTCTCGAGTCTTCCATTCAGCTGTCTTGGAAGAAGCTCGTGCTCAGGAGATTCTTCGCAAGGAGCAGCAGCAGACGTCGAGAAGCCATACCACAGCAGTTACACCAGCCCGAGCCACCCAGAGTGGACCTATTAGGAGGACCACAGGACAGTACCAGCAGAGGTACACACCTTATCAGAAGCCCACCGCAACTTTTGCGGGAAGCAGGAACATATCAGAGATGACTGTCGACTTCGTTTGGGCTTATGTATGAGATATAGATCAGGACAGCACTTGGCCAGAGATTGTCCTGAGCAGCAAGCTCTAGTTCAGGCACATCAGGCCCAAAGGCCTACAGCCCTAGCACCTCATCCACTATTACCACCACAGACAGCACCGTACCACAAGGCCAGAGCTCAAGGCCCAGGGCAAAACCATGGAAAGGCATTCTCTCTAGCTGTTGAGAATGTAGAGACAGAGGCAGAGGTTATAGCAGGTATGGTTTTAGTTGCATCTTTTCCTGCTGTTACATTATTTGATACTGGAGCCACGCATTCATTTATAGCCACTAGTTTTGCCACAAGACACAACATTCCCATCACACCCTTAGCTAAGAATGTTAAAATCCTCACTGGAGGAGGAGTTGTACCTGTTAGTGGTGTTTGTAGACTTTGTCTTGTAGTGATAAATGGCAGAGAGATGATGGCACAACTTCTTGTATTCCCTATGCCGACATTTGATGTGGTTCTTGGAATGGACTTGTTGAGCCAGTATTTCGCTCTCATAGACTGCCGTATGAGCAGTATTATCTTTAGACCACCGAATGCGGTAGAGTTTGAGTTCGCCAAGGAAGACGGAGATAGTTGTGATGCACCCACATCGAAAACTCATATGATGATGCATAACACCCCTCAGCACCCTATTATCACCGAGTTCGAGGATGTATTCCTCGAGGAATTACCAGGACTACCACCTGACCGAGATATTGAGTTTTCTATTGAGCTTACTCCCGGAGCCGAGCCTATTTCATCTCGAGTATATCGTCTGGCACCTAAGGAGTTGGTAGAGATGAAGACGCAGATTGATGACTTATTAGAGAAGGGATTTATTCATGCCAGTGCGTCACCATGGGCAGCACCTGTTTTTGTGCCTAAGAAAGACGAGACGGTGCGCATGTGCATCGACTACAGAGCATTGAATACGGTGACGGTGAAGAACAAGTATCCCTTGCCGCGTATAGACGATCTATTTGATCAGCTGAGTGGAGCAAAAGTATTCTCCAAGATTGACTTACGATCGGGCTATCACCAATTGAAGGTTCGGAAGGAAGACATTGCAAAGATGACTTTTTAGATCAAGGTATAGACACTACGAGTTCTTGGTCATGCCTTTCGGTTTGACCAATACACCCGCAGTCTTCATGAATTTGATGAACAAGATCTTTTACCAATACTTGGACAAATTTGTAGTAGTCTTCATAGACGATATCTTGATTTACTCCAAGAGTCAAGAGGAGCATGAGCAGCATCTACGAATAGTTTTGGGAACGTGGAGGAATGAGCGACTTTTCGCGAAGCTTAGCAAGTGTGATTTCTTTCTCAAGGAGGTATCATTTCTTGGTCATATTGTTATGGGTGATGGTATATCAGTGGACCCAAAGAAGATCACAGCAGTCAAATTATGGGCCGCTTCCACAAAGCTTCTGAGGTGAGAAGTTTCCTCGGACTTGCGGGTTACTACCGACGCTTCGTAGAAGATTTCTCTCGAATAGCGGGGCCTATGACTCGATTGACTTGCAAGGATCAAGAGTTTGTATGGACAGACGAGTGTCAAGCCGCTTTTGACGAGTTGAAGAAGCAATTGACCACAGCACCGATCTTGACACTACCATCGGGCTCAGGAGGATTTGTGATCTACAGCGACGCATCCGGGAAGGGATTAGGATGTGTATTGATACAGCACGGTCGGGTAGTAGCATATGCATCACGACAGTTGAGAGTGCATGAGAAGAATTATCCGACCCACGATCTAGAGCTCGCAGCGGTTATCTTTGCTTTGAAGCTATGGAGACACTACTTGTACGACGAGAAAGTTGATATCTACACTGATCATAAGAGCCTCAAGTACGTGTTCACACAAAAGAGTTGAATATGCGACAGCAATGTTGGTTGGAGTTGATGAAGGATTATGAGATCGAGCTTCATTGTCATCTGGGTAAGGCTATTATCGTGGCAGATGCATTAAACCGCAAGCCCATGGCACACTTTTTGACCACACAGAAGGAGTTGATTAGAGACTTGGAGCAGCTTGGTATTGAGGTAGTATTGCCGGGAGCAAATGGCGTATTAGCCAACCTCCAAGTGCAATCATTATTGGTAGAGCGCATCAAGGCAGCATTGCCCAATGACACTAGATTTTGACGGCTCAAAGAGAGGACTGAAGCAGAGAGCAGACATGGTTGAGGATCCACCCCGATGGGACATTGCGATGTGGTGATCGCATTTATGTTTCCAATGGAGAGCTACGGCAGGAGCTGATGGCAGAGGCTCGCAGTTCGACTTACTCTATTCATCCCGGAGGAACCAAGATGTATCGCGACTTACGACAGTATTATTGGTGGCACGGAATGAAGCGAAAGATAGCTCGTTTCGTTGCCAAGTGCTTGGTATGTCAACAAGTGAAGGCGAAGCACTAGAGGACGGCCGGATTATTACAGCCGCTACCCATTTCTGAGTGGAAGTGGGAGCACATTACTATTGATTTCGTCACGAGTTTTCCTCGGAGTCCTAAGGGACGTGACACGTGTAGGTGATTGTCGATAGACTTACCAAGTCAGCCCATTTCTTACTTTTTAGAGTGGACCAGTCGACAGAGGTATTAGCAGAGATGTATATGAGCAGATTGTGAGATTGCATGGTGTGCCTGTTAGTATTGTGTCGGACCGTGACTCGAGATTTACCTCGCACTTTTGGAGGAGCATGTAAGAGAGTTTGGGCACTCGATTGAATTTAGCACATCATACCATCCGTAGACAGACGACCAGTCGGAGCATACCATTCAGACACTAGAGGATATGTTGAGAGCATGCATGCTTGACTTTGGCGGTTCATGGGAGGACCATCTTCATCTTGTTGAGTTTTTCTACAATAATAGCTATCAAGCGAGCATTCAAATGGCTCCGTTTGAAGCGTTGTATGGTAGGAAGTGTCGGTCTCCTGTTTGTTGGAGCGATATAGGAGAGCGACAGCTATTGGGTCCCGAGTTGGTCTTGAGCACAGTAGAGACAGTGAAGAAGATTCAGGACCACCTGGGAGTAGCGCAGGATCGTCAGAAGTAGTAGGCAGATAATCATCGTTGACCCTTGGAGTTCAAAGAGGGTGACCATATGTTCTTGAAGATATCCCCCACTAGGGGCACGATTCGATTCGAAGGACGTGGCAAGTTGAGTCCAAGGTACATCGGCCCTTTCGATGTCTTAGAACGTGTTGGAGAGGTTGCCTACAGATTGGCATTGCCACCGTCGCTAGAGGGAGTGCATGACGTATTCCATATATCTCACTTGAGGAGGTACGTGGCGGACAACAATCATGTGCTTGATCACTTCGAGATCACCGTTGGACCGAGTTTGTCGTACGAAGAACAACCAGTAGGTATCCTCGATCGCCGAGTGAAGGTGATGCGAAATCAATCTATTCCATTGGTTCGCGTGGCATGGAAGCATCACTCGCTAGGGGAGTCTACTTGGGAGCGCGAGGACGACATCCGAAACCGCTACCCGTATTTGTTCGAAGACGAAGGTATGTCTTGCATTTAATTATTGTTAATTTTCTTGCAATGCATACGACCCCTACCTTAGTTTAATTTCGAGGAAAATTTTCTTTAAGTTGGATAGGATGTAAACCCCCCAAAATTTATAATTGATTTTTTTAATTTTATTAATTTTTGTTATGCCTTTCATTAGATATGGATTATTTGCTACTAGTGTATTAGTGTAATTAATGTATGTGTGTATATATATTATTATATGTGTGCATGTCCTTATTTCTATTAATAAGGAATATAATAGAATCTAGGATTTTTAGGAATTTATTTGTAAATTTTGGAGAATTTATTGCTAGCTTAAAATATGTATTATATATAGTTTGATATATTTATATATATAATATATAATAGTTAGTAGTAAATGTTAGTAAAAAAAAAGAAATGGGCGGCCCACACCCCAGCAAGGGGCGGGCCAGGCTGCTGACCTAGGTGGGCATTAGAGCCATGGTTTAAGAGAAAAGAAAAGAAGAGTTAAGAAAAAGAAGAAAAAAAAATAATATCCACTCACCCCACTTAAAGGGGCGGGCCCCCCACCCTCTCCTTTGCTTGCTGCTGAAGGCAGCAAGCCAACGCAAATCCGCATGTGGGTGGGTTCACATTGGGTTATTACTAATCCTAGTATTACTAGGTTTTGCTCCAACTTGCTATATATATAACTTTTTTCACAAGCCTCAAAACCCTAAACTTCCAAAACAAAAGTTGAGGCTGATCATACCCTCTTCGCCTACAAATTCGTTTCATCAGCGACGGAGCTTTGTGCGCGACGAACGGAGCATCGGAAGTCAGTCCGCGTCACCCACGGAGCAGTTTTCCCACTCAAGGTACCCTACTTCCCTACGATGTAACTTTTTACTCGTAGCACCGATTTTCGATCCGTAAGATTTTTTGGAAAGTAGACTTGACCCTCTTCGAGATCCTCCAGGTGGATTTCGAAAACAACCCAACGACTTGCTCAAAAAATAGAGACAAAGTTGAACAAAAATCTGTTTTCTGTAATACTAAAAACTGTTTTTAAAACGACAACTTGTCGGCCAATTTTCTTGCTGTGCAATAAAGTAATGTAGGAAC
This sequence comes from Iris pallida, assembly GCA_029216955.1. Lineage (NCBI taxonomy): Eukaryota > Viridiplantae > Streptophyta > Magnoliopsida > Asparagales > Iridaceae > Iris > Iris pallida. The sequence continues at coordinate 40,419 of JANAVB010044196.1, read as the reverse complement.
TAATTGAAAACAGTAAAAAAAACAACATAACCGAGATTGCAATGCATCTTCTGGATCGTCGTTTTGATTAGCGTGTAAAAAGTAGGTTGATGATGAAGTTGAGGAAAAACCTGTGTTTAGTTGTAGTAATTTTCTGAATTTTGTCCGATATGGCGTGCGCCCCGACAAATCGGGCGACGTTGTCGCATGATATATGCATCAAAAGGTGTGTATGGACGTTTTCGACGTGTAGGAACTGACGGAACTCAGTTTTCGTCGTGTGTGCGCGACGAAATCAGACCGTATCCGTCGAGATACCCCCGTATCGGCATTTGCAAACTTGCCCATAACTTCGTGTACAGTCGTCGATTCGAGACAAAACTTGCGCCAACAGGTCAAGATCGAAATTCTGGTCCTGCGTACCAAGTTTGGTTGGATTATGAGAAGGTCAAATCGGAACCCCTTTTTGGCGGGCCCGCGACCCACTCAAACGAGCAATTTTGTACACGGGTCATCGGAATCCAAAACTGGACATACCGTTGAGTTGCTCTCCTCAAACTGAATTCGTAGACATGTAGTTTGACGACTTTAGAGACCATAGATTTTGGCATGCATTTCGGTGCAAAGCGAGTCCAACGACGGACATCGTTTTGACCCAAAATTACAATTTTGCCCCTGTTCCAGAATAAGACTTTTGGACAGGCATTTTCTAGGTATATCTTTTACACCGAGTATATTTTTGATGTTTGTTTCAGCGTCTGAAGTTGTTTGGAGACTGTGACGTTTCTTAGCTGATATTGTGATTTCTTGGAACTTGCCACTTTGCACCATCAGGTAAGATACCTTGCCACCTTACTCTGTGATTATTATATTTCTTATTTTCAGTTGTTATTTTCAGCATTTCTTATTTCTCGATATTTAAACTGTGTCCAAGTCACACTTGGGTGCAAGCGACTCTATCGGTCGTTTTTCTCGCTTTATTTATTCTCTTGCATTGACTTAGTTTATTGACCACCCATTGATGTTGAGGTATTGGTATATATCATACGGCCTTGACACTTGTTGTATCACGTGATGTGAGTCACATGTAGGACACGTATCCGCGTAGTCGGCTGGCAACCGATACGTATGGAGCATGCGACGGATAGGGGTAACTGCCAATAGAATTGCATACTAGAAGTCTTGGCAGTTACTAGAGGTATATGTCAGTCAAGGAGATGATGATACTAGGCATTGGGTGGGGAGAACATTACCTGACGTATGGGCTTCGATTGCACTTCCCTTGTAACCCGGAAGCTCCGCTGGTGATACGGGTATGATTAGCCTCTCAGGTTGTCCACTGTCGTTCTTGGAACGTCATGCGCTTGGTCACTGGTACCTAAGAGGGGACTATACCGGATCCTATATTCAGCCAGGGCTCATGCATCGAAAGAATGTATCTCAACTGCATATTCACAGTAGAATGGTCAGGAACCCGATTGCATGCATACTTTTCTCTTATTATATTATCACAGTTTATATGGCATGGGATTTTCTTATATCTTGCTATGTCCCCTGAGGACCTGGTTATCTCTCCAGGTTTAGACGATTTTCCATAGGAGTACAGAGCGGCGTTGGAGCTATCCTACATTGATGACGAGGCAGTGCCTTTTGATTTCTAGACTATTTCTTATCTGAGTCAGTTGTAGACATTATTTTACATCTCATTTCTTTCTATTTTGCGGAGGTCGGACTCCGATCTTGTGAGACTATTTTTTATAGCTGTTTGGAGTGAGTATGTTCACCTGGCTATCTTTTGATACTCTTATTTATTTATTTGGACTCTATTATCTTCTGTGTTGAGCTGTGATGGGATTAGATATGTTATTCTGGCCTGTGATTTTTCTATTTACAGCTTATGTGCATATATGAGGATTCTATATTGGAGTATTCTTCGTATATGTGCAGCTGACATGTTCACGTACTTGGTCCTACGTATTTTGGGACTGGAGCGTTACACTAGGGCTTGTCTATTTGAGAAGGAAGACAAGTTGAAGCAGGTACAGGAAATGCTACAGACGAAGCTTGATGATAGTAACCTAGCTGAGAAAGAGAGGCTATTAAACAAGGAGGTTCGGCTCCTTCAATACCAATAATTCATTCATCTGTAACAACGAGCAAAGTACAACTGGCTCAAGCAGGGGGATAATTGCTCCAAGTACTTCTATGCATCGATCAGAGCTCGCCAATACAGTAATAGCATTGCCAGGCTCATCAAACCTGATGGAAAGATTGTTACGCAACCCAAGTTTATTCAAGTTGAAGCAGTATCCTATTTTATAGAGCTATACAACCAAACGGGATACCCTTCTTCCTTCCCTAATCTGGTTTGTAGAAAGCTTGTGTCAAATGCAGGTAATACTATGTTATATCGTCCAATGGCTGTATTTTGAGATTGATCAGTACATAAAAGGGACGGATGACTCAAAGTTGCCGGGGCTAGATGGATTTGGAGATAAATTCTTCAAAATCCATTGGGAGCAACTTAAAGACCTCGTGCTTGAGATTGTATCTAATTTTTTTCCATATAGGTAAGCTACTCATAGAGATTAACCATACGCTCATTACATTAATACCTAAGAGGAAGGGGGCTTCATCATTGACTGACTTTAGGCCAATAGCTTGCTACAACTTCGTATACAAGATCATTATGCATAATGTGCAACAAAATGAGGGATACAATGCCAAGATTAATCTCCAGTAACCAGACTACTTTTATTCGTAGGAGATCCACTACCGGGAACTACCTATTGGCACATGAAGTGGTAAGAGGTTTTAACAAGAGAGGAGGGGAAAAGGCTTGTATCAAACTCGACCTTCACAAGGCGTACGATTCTGTTAACAGAGAATTCATTTGCCACATCTTAGTGTGTATAGGTTTTGAGCCAAAATGGGTGAAGCTTATAAAAGAATGCATATCGACTCCCTCATTCACTGTCTTGATACAAGGACAGCCATATGGTTACTTTAAGAGCAATCGTAGGCTACGCCAGGGAGACCCAATATATCCATACCTATTCATGATGGTGATGGAGTACCTAACTTGTATGCTAGACAAGGTGGTGATCAAGAAGGAGATTGTGCCACTGTTTAAAAAGGTCAGTCCTACAATATCTCACCTGGTGTATGCTGATGACTTGTTAGTGTTTCTGATTCTTACGGAGCGGAGTATCTCCAATCTGCAGATAATTCTAAAGGCGGGAAGCTATCTGGTCTAAGGCTGAATGAAGATAAAAGCAAAGTTTACTTAAATCGATACTGTGGCAGAAAGGAGCATTGGAGAGGCCTCTTGAATATGGAGTTGGGAAGGTTGCCGGTAAAGTATAAAGTACATGGGTCTTCCTTTATCTGTCTGCTACACTAAAGCAACTGACTGTAACAACTTGATCGAGCATGTGTAAAGGAGACTTGAGGGATGGCAATCTATGAACCTCTCATTTAGGGGTCGGGTGTAGTTGATAAGGTCAGTTATTACAACAGTGTTCATCTATTAGATGCAAGCCATCATATTACTAGTTCGTATTGTGAGAAAAATAGACTGATTGTGCACTGCCTTCGTATGGCGAGGGGGAGTCCATGTTATTGCCTCGAGCGACTTGGGGAAACCCAAATCTAAGGAAGGACTAGGGCTTTATTCACTTAGCGCTTTGAGGGATCTGGTAGTTCTGAAATTGGGGTGGAGATTTCTACAAGGTAAATCCCTCTGGCAGACTGGATGAGGCATAGATACACTGCAGGTAACAATTTCTGGGAGCAAAGGATCGACCCTAACTATTCAATTACATATAAAAATATACTGCTATCGAGACAGAGACTAAAGCAATCCATTATTCAGGTTATCCACTCTGGCGACAACACCAGTATATGGCTTGATCCGTGGGTAACTCACAACTAAGTCAAGGATCGGGTAGGGGGAACTTCATTATTGAGGTATGATCCTAACGACTCTATTTATAAGATTATTTATCAAGGCTAGTGGCAATTTCGTTCCATGGGAATTCTCCGACACATCATCATGTTATTCTATGTATTCCCATTGAGAGAGAGTTAGGCATGATTACTGACGATGGGATCACTCTAATGGTCAGTTCAAAGTTAATGCTATTTATAGGATGGTGAGGCCTCCTATGCCTCCAGATGAATGGTAACCGGGATATGAGTAATGCTATTTATGTATATCCATTTATATATATATATATATATATATATATATATATATATATATATATATATATATATATATATATATATTTTATATATATATATAATATATATATATATATATAATATATATATATATATATATATATATAAATATATATATATACATATATATACATATATAAATATATTTTTATATATATATATATATTATATATATATATATATATATATATATATATATTTAACAGCAGATCTTCAGCGGCTTGGCGTCATATTTTACGAGGCCGAGATTTGGCAGAGCCAGCGATCAGACTTCTTCTAGGTACTGGCGAGGCTAACCCCTTCCTGCAGAGGTGGATCGGAGACAACCTTATCCCGAACATTACCGATGCCCCTAGAAATAGCAAGATCAAAGACCTGTGGAACCCCACCAATAACGATTAGAATTGGGACAGGATCCGCGAATGGTCAGGCAACGAAACGATTGACAGCATTCGTCAGCACGGACTAATCCTTGGGCCCGAGGCTGACAAGCTGAGGTGGTCGCTGGAAGCTTCTGGAGCATTCTCAGTGCGATCGGCGAGATTCGCGATCCAGGAGAATGGACAAGAGCTCATCATTGTGCGATACTGGCATTCTTGCATCCCAAAGAAATTGTCCTACCTCCTGTGGAGAGTCATGAGAAAGAAACTGCCGACCGATGATACCCTTAACTCCATCGGTATTAGCCTGGCGTCCTGCTTGTAATTGCTGCCCCGAGCGTCAGATGGAGACTATTGACCACATCTTCCGGGAGGGAAGCCTCCCTGACAAAATCTGGAGCACCCTCAATCACATATACAACATCACTCCAGGAGACGAGCGCTTATCGATCTTCTGGCCTACTGGGAGTCGCGTCCCACGGCTACCAGATCATTGCAGCGGCTGCTACCTGGACAATTTAGAAAAATCTCAACAAAGCGAGATACGAGGGTCACCAATACTCTGCCGAACAGATTATCCGAGAAATTCACCGGCAATGTCGCAAAAGGAGCTCACTTTGCTCCCACAGCTCTCCGGCATTCTGGTAACCGTTCATCTCTTAGTTTTGGCGGGTGCGGTCGCCCCTCTCCCCTGTCTTTCCTTTTGTGGTATACTAATCTCGTCTTGTATACGTGTCAGGCTTCATCATTTTGAGCCTTGATTAATAAAAAGAGGGGGTTTCTTTTAATATATATATATATATATATATATATTTTAAGAAAAATATATATATATATATGTATATAAATATATATATGTCAAATATATATATGTCAAATATATATATATATATATATATATTATATATATATATATATATATATATATATATATTTGACATATATATATATGTCAAATATATATATAATATATATATAGATTATAATATATATATATATATATATATATTTTTTTTTTTTTTTTATATATATATATTTGACATATATATATATGTCAAATATATTTGACATATATATATATATATATATATATATATATATATATATTTGACATATATATATATGTCATATATATATATATATATATATATATATATATATATATATATATTTTATTTTTTGAGAAAACCCCTCTCCATTTATTGAAACGGCCCAAAATGCCAAAGCCTGGCCAAGTATACAAGACACAAAATAACAAAGCCAAAACAAGTATACCACCAAAAGAAAAGAAGAGGGCTGGAAGGAAGTCCCCAAGCAGGAGCTAAGGAAGGGTAGAGGCCCAGAACGCGCTCGGGGTGTGGGAGCAGAGGGTGCTCCGCTTACGGCACTGACGGAAGACTTCCCGAATGATCTGATCCGAGGAGTATTGATGGCCTTCATATCTCGCCTTGTTTCGATTTTTCCATATCACCCACGTGGCGGCCGCTACAACGATCTGGTGGCCGTGGGAAGCAGAGCCCCAGGCGTCCGCCAGATCGTGGAAGCGCCCACCGCCCGGCTTAATATTGTAGTGCTGATTTAGGGTCCTCCACGAAGTGCCTGGCAGGGTCCCTTGACAAAAGATGTGATCGATGGACTCCGTCTGACGATCCGGGCAGCAATTGCTGGCTGACGCGAGACTGAATCCGATGGAGTAAAGGATGTCATCAGTGGGTAGTCTCTTGTTAGTGGCTCTCCACATGAGGATGGACCACTTCTTGGTGATACAGCTCTGCCAGTAGTGCGCAATGGGGTAGTGCAGCATGCGTGGCCTAAGGATAGCATTCCTCGCAGACCTCACAGAGAATACCCCTGAAGTATCAAGCGTCCATCTAAGCGCATCATCTTCACTGCTAATGGTAATACCGCACTGGCGGATGCTAGATGCCGCCTCATCACCAGCCCATTCCCGAATTTTGTCCCAGTGCCAGTCGTTGTTGTAGAAGTTCCACAAGTCTCTGATTCTACTCTTTCTCGGGGTAACCCGCGGACTAGGGATTAAGCTGTCCCCGTTCCATCGCTCCAGGAATGGGTTTGACTCACCGTTGCCTAAAATGAGTCTCATCGCGGGCTCGGCGAGGTCGCGACCAACAAGGATCAGACGCCAGGCCGCCGACGATCTGCTGTTGGATATGGCCAGGGTGGGGTGAGTGTGTTTGAAGTACCTGACCTTCATAAATCTGGTCTATAATTTTTTGCAGACGTGGAGTTTCCACCACAGTTTTATAGAGAAAGAATTAACGATGTGGGTGAGTTTGGTGAATCCCAGACCTTCGACCTCGGTAGGTCGAGCCATCGATTCCCAGCTAGCCCAGTGATGCTTGTCAAGACCGTTACAATGCCCCCCAGAAGAAGTTACAGAAGATCTGTTCGATCGAGTCCAGAACCTTCTTGGGCAGGGAACACACTGCCAGAGTGTGGATGGGGATGGAAGCAAGCACATGATTGATAAGGATCATCTTGCCACCCGGGAACAAAGTGGTATTATGCCACCCTTCAAGTTTCTTCCTAATTCTGGCTATCAGGGTCTCGAAGATACGGGAATTAGATTTCCCGTACACCAGGGGACAATCGAGATAGTTGAACGGAGGTTGGGCAACTGAGAAGGTTGTTAAGTTAGAGAGGTTGGTGGCGTGCTCTCTTTTGATATTATGGTGGACGTATATAATGCTTTTGGAGTGATTGATCTTCTGACCAGAACATCTGGAGTACCTCTGTAGGGTTTTGTGGACCACATCCACCGCTCCTACATCCCCTGAAGAGAAGACGAGTAAATTGTCCGCGAATGCCAGGTAGGTGATAGTAGGACAGCCACTGGAAGTGTAATAGTGTTGGAAGTTCGGGGTGCCGACCATATTGTTAAGGTTTCTACTCAGGGCGTCCGCGGCGATGATAAAGACGGTGGAGGATAGGGGGTCACCCTGTCTAACGCCACGACTGGATTTGAAAAATCTGCCCGCTTGGCCGTTGATAACCGTGGAGAAGTACGAGTTGCTGATGGATCTCCATACGGTTTTGGTCCAGTTTTTCGAGAATCCGAAAGCTCTGAAAACCCAGATCATAAATTGCCAATCCAGCTTGTCTTAGGCTTTCTCCATGTCAATCTTAACAGCAATGTTGTCCCCTCTAGCTGGAAACTTCATGCATGTGATTAACTCTTGGGCCAGCATGATGTTGTCCTGGATGTTTCTCCCTTGCACAAAGCCACTTTGTTTTTCGGAGATAATCTTGGGTAAAATCCCCGCCATCCTCGACACGATAATTTTGGAGATGATTTTGTTGGTGAAAGTACAAAGGCTGATGGGGCGATAATCCCGGAAGGACTCCGGGTTGTCTTTTTTCGGAATGAGGATGAGGTTGGCACTAGATATGGCTTTGGGGTATGCGGCACCCTCGAAGAAGGCAATGGCCGCTTCGGTGATGTCATGCTTGATAATATCCCAGTATTTGCGAAAGAAGACATCGGTAAATCCGTCCGGGCTGGGGGTACTGTGCTTGTTCAAGGCCCACACCGCTTCTTTCACCTCCGTAGCCGTAGGCAGGCGATCCAGCTGGGTGTTATCATTGTCATTTATGAGTCTGGGAATTTGGTCCAAGAAGGATCTATCGATATAGACAGTCTCTTTGGTGAATAATTTGGAGTAGAACTCGGCCGCTGCTGCTTGGATGCTATTTGGTCTGTAATGATGTTCCCGTTGTCGTCCGCCGTACGGTAGATGGCTAACTTCCGTCTGCGACCGTTGACGCATGCATGGAAGAATTTCGAGTTTCTATCCCCCTTGTTGTCCTATTTCAATCTCGCTTTCTGCTTCCAGAAGTCGCTCTCCACTTTCAGACGGAATTTGAGCATGGCCTTGGTGAGGTTCAGGGCAGACCTGGCAGTGGCCGATCGCTCCAAAGCAAAATACAAATCAGCTCGAGCGACATCGTCCTTCGCAACCCGCACGGCTTGGAAAATGTCCCCGTAGGCGAGTTTGCTCCAAGTGGATAGAGCTTTCCTCGTCGTACGGAGTTTGTTGCTCACCCGCAGTAGAGGATTGGAGGAGTTTTCATATGCCCAGGAATTAGGGATGATCAGTCCATAAGTCGAGGAATTGGAACTTCTTTTTGGTGAGGCTGGCATGGTTTTTTATTTCATCTAGAAGAGGGGCATGGTCGGATTCGGTGGAGTTGAGATGTGACAAATAGGTGGTGATCCCCATGACGTGCCAGCGATCATTCGTGAGCGCTCTGTCCAGTCGGGAATACTGTCGACGGTCGTCTTCCTGCATGTTGTACCAGGTGAAAGTATTGCCAGAGAATTGAAGAGTAGTGAGGTGAGCATCGAAGATAAAATTGTTGAAGTCTTGCATGGCCGAAGTTGAAGGCGGGCGCCCTCCGATTTTCTCTTCTCTGCAGGTAATCGCGTTGAAGTCCCCGATGCACATCCAGGGGTAGTTGATATGGTTGAGGTGGATGTTAATAAGGTCGTTCCATAGAAGTTTTTGTTCAGCAATCTCACAGCTTTCGTGGACCGTGGACAGGATGGTGCGCTCAGGAAGCGATGGGTGTTCCCACCAGCAAGTGAGGGCCTATTGGGAATCTTGGATGACTCCGATTTTGACATCCGATGTGCCGAGGATCCATTTGTCATTTCTGTCGGCTATGGCCGTGGGGAGGCCAAGCTGTAACTGGATAGATTTTAATCTTTTGGGAGGGATTTTGGGTTCGATGATAATGAGGATGTCGATCTTGTGGATTTTTCGCAGTCCAAAAATTCTCCTTAATGTGGGTTTGTTTGCCAGTCCGCGGACGTTCCACGATAGGATGTTCAACATTAATGAAGTTCGGGGAGGGTTTTTTTGTTCCGTCTGGTGGCGGATCTGGTTTGAATGGATTTGTTATCAACAGTGGTTTTGTTGGCCTTGTCCTCACATGTGGTGGACGTTTCTGTACGTGGCGAGGAAATAATGCCCCCGCTCGAGGGTGACGCCTCCGCCACAGTCGTGGATGGAGAGTCGCTTGGGGGTTGATCCGGTGGGTCCGAGGGAGTGTTGACCAATTCCCCGGCGGAGTCCAAGATGGGATCTTCAGAGGGAATGACCAGGGAGTCACTGGCGCTCCTGATCAGCAGAATCGTTTGCTGGAGGGGGTAACCTGCGGCTTAGACCTGAAGTCCTCTTCGCAATTGTTCTGGCCCGAGGATGGCAAGGGCTTCTTCAATCGGGTCTTCAGTGGGGACCACGCTGGTGGTGTCGGTGGTCTCTACATCGGTCTCTATGTCCTGGAAGGTGTGAGCTGTCTCGATGAGATCAAGTTCAGCTGGTGGGTAGCTAGCCTCACACGGTTCTGCTTCTCCCGAATCTAGGACATCGAAAGGGTTGAAGATGGTGAGATCGCCGGAGTTGCCGGGGGACAGAGCTGTGATCAGGGTTTTGCTAGTTTCTCGCTTCGGTCGTTCTTTCCGTCACTGAATCGAATGTGCTTGTTTGGGCGCGACAGAATGGGTGACGAGGGTGTTTCGCCTTCAGCTGGCTCCGTGTCTCTTCGGATAGCTTTCTTCTTAAGTTCTGGGTGGAGGCGGGTGGCAGTACTTCGCGAGGTGGCCCCTTAGGCGGCAATGATTGCAGAACATGATGTGGTTGTCGTAAAGAACTTGTTGGGTGTGGGATCGGTTTCCCAGCTCTATAGTGATGAAGTTGGGTGGTTCGGTGGTAAGGTCGAGTTCTACACAGATTTTGGCGTAGTGGGCCTTGGTTAGGTTGCTGGTCTCTGGGGCTGTGGCCACATACGTGTCGAAGGAGTTGGCGATGCGCCTAAGAGCCACTGGGATGAAGCAAATAAGGGAAAGGTTGGGCAGGGTCACCCAAGCTGCGACCCTCACTGAGTCTTCTTTGGTGGTAAACCGTTGTGCCCATTTGATGATCTTCATCAAGTGGTCTCCGATCCTGCAGGTGCCTTTGGACCACACCGTTCTGTGGTCGGTGTCGGATGAAAGATGGAGGAGAATATGCTTGGGGTCGAGGGGGGCTACTCGGTATTCTTCCGAGAGGCTCCCGCTGGCAATCTTTTTCTGCACCCTAGAGAGTTTGGGACAGCCGGTGGAAAACTTAAGAACAAAGGTGTGGGGGAAAGCAGATGACAGAAAGGTAAATTCTGAGTTGGAGAAGGGGACCATGGGAACAGAGGATTCCGAGGGGAAGACAATGTCCGGGATGCTGACATCGTGGAGAAGGAGACCCTTCTGGGGCGTCAAGTCCAGCCAGAGAGCTGCGGCGAAGGACCGCTGGGAAGGTTCGGACGGGAAGGGAACCTTGGACGCTCCCCCGGCGGGCGGGGATAGGATCGAGGATGGGCCTGACTCGGGGCAAGGTGGGGGGACAACGGGGCCAGCCAAGAGGGGGCTGCCGGATGAGTGGGGGGCAGAACCCCGGGTCAAGGGGGGCGTCACCGGAGGATCCCCCGACGGCGGAGACGGAAGGATTAGGGGGGGGGCGATAGCGTCGCGTACCGTAACGGAGGTGGGGACGGAGCCGATAACGCTCAATGAGGGGATGACTCCCGATGATCGAGGAAGGAGGGCGTCGGGGACTAACGGGTCGGATGGCTGCATCGCGGAGGACTCGATGGCTGAGGGGGAGGTGCCGGCAGGGAGGCTGGCGGAGGAGACTAAAAGGGTATCGGGGATAGTGAGGGTCCGAGAGGAGTGAGGGAAGAGGATGGGAGGGGGGGCTGGGCCACAAAGTTAGGAGCGTAAAACTGCGGGTATGGCCCAATCCCATCAGAGTACGCTGGCAAGGAAGTGGAAGGGTACGCAAAGGAACTGTGTAAAGGGGGTCTGGGGGGCATTACGCGTAGGGGGCACGAAAGCAGCGGGAGGGGAATAATGAGACGCTCGGGAGGGGTCCACGAGCCCAGAGTGCCCGGCGTAATGGAAGAGGGGGTCTACTCCTTTGGAAACTCCAGCCGGGCCATATGGAAGGTGGGACCCAGCGAAGGTGGGCGGTTGCTCAGCGTAAAGGAGTGGCTGCTGGGTTGCGTAAAGATGAGGTACCTGAGGCTGCTGAGCAACGTAAAGTGGAGGCTGTTGAAGCTGCCAGGCAGTGTAAAGTAGAGGGAATAACGAGGAGGGGTGGTACCCACCCACAACTGAGGTGAGCCAGGCAGCGTACTGCGCATCAATTAGCGATTGGAAGTGGTCTTCCTCGGAGCCTGGCCTGCCAGCGCCCATACCGAGAGACTTAAAGGGGTGGGATCCCACACCTGCACAGCAGGGTGGTCTGTGCCAGAATCAAGAGAACCAGATGGATGGGACCTCATACCTGCACTGCAGGGGGTATCCCGTCCAGAAGTGACAGGGGAGGAAACACCAATTTGAAAAATAGGAGGGGGGAAGCCAGCCGCTGGAGGCGGAGGAAAAACTAGGCCGGACGACTCCGGCACCCTGGGAGAGGGGCCGCCTGGACGCCGGAAAGAGGGAAGTAGAGCTTCCAACCGGGAGTGCTGGGCGCCTGGGGAGGAGGGATAAAGGGGGGAGGCGAGGTGGGGAGAGACAGGGCCAGAGATGGGGAGGGAGGAGACGATGAGGGAAGAGACAGGGCCGGAGAAAGAGGAGAAGAGGTGGAGGGGAGCTGACCGATCAGAGCCAGTAGATCGGCCGGCCAAGGAGCCACCATCGGGAGATGGGAGGAGGGGATGTCGAAGGGGAGGGAGACCCTAGGGTCTCCACAGGGAAGGAGAGCTCCAGAGGAGGAGAGGAGAAGGAGAAGCCATTTTTCTTATATATATATATATATATATATTTCTTTTATATATATATATATATATATATATATATATATATTTGGTACAAAAACTAGAAATAAGATAATACGGATATTTTGAAATTTTTCAAAATATTAAAATTCAAAATTTCAAAAAATCTACGAAAACCCAGATGTTCGTGTGAGTCCCAAGGCTTGGACTGAGCCACAGCATGTGGGCGGTTGGACCGAGCAAGCGTCCCGAGGGGGAGCGCACGAGTCCCTAGGCGGGCGAACAGTTCGAGGGGGTGAAGGAGGGAGGGGGGTGCACGGCTCGAGGAGCCTCGGCACCCCCCCACCCCGGACGGAGCCCGAGGCGGGTGCGTCGGCAGGCCGTCCGGCGACCGGAGGCGACGGGGGGGAGAGCTGGACCCCGGCAAGGGAGGCCCCCCCGACGGGCGGGGGGGATGGAAGGGCGAGGGAGGGGGGGAGGACCGGCGACGACCGCCAGAGGGTGGGCGGCGATCGGGAGGGGTAGGTGGGGAAGAGGATATATATATATATATATATATATATATATATATATATATATATATATATATATATATATATATATATAATATTTTATATACATTTTTTTTTATATATATTTTATATACATATATATATATTTATATTATATATATATATATATATATATATATATATATATATATATATATATATATATATATATATATATATATATATAGTGGGAGCGATTCCAGAAACAATTACCTATTTCCAAATATATATATATATATATATATATATATATATATATATATATATATATATATATAATATATATATATATATATATATATCATAGGCTCATAAAAAAAAAAAAAAAAATATATATATATATATCATAGGCTCATATTCCCACATGAGCCAATGCCAATGTGAACCAATTGGCATGGAGTGTCCTAGTACACATGGCTCACATAGGAATATGAGCTTAACTTATAATGGTGCTCTTAGGCTCCTTCCGGTATGCTGCCACTTCCATGTGACCGACCATTGTACCATACTCTTGTGTTGCTTCCAGGGATCCAAGAAAATATTTGTGGTCTCCCCATTGCACATAACACGTGATATCACCTACTTGACATTCCGCCGGTGAAGGAGGATCAGTTTAAAATTTAAAGATTCTTTATTGTTGGATCTATACATCCCGAAGTTGTAACCCTTTAAGTAAGGATTCCTCAACCAATCTGCCCATATAGAAGATTCTTACAAAAACTGCCATGCCAGCTTTATTCCCACTACCCTCCGTACAATATGGAGAGGAACGAGGTGCGCGGGATCGTCGGAGAGGAGCAGGCGCGTCTAAGGGAAGGTGTCGCATGCGGGTCATCGGAGGGGAGCGGGGAGGGGCAGCGCGAGGTTCGACAAAAGGGAGGAGGGGCGGGGTGGAGGGGGTTTTTGATTTGGAAAATGTTCGAAATGTGGGGGAATGAAAACGATCGTAGCATATGTAAAATGTTAGCGATGACTTATACTTACGATGCTAAGAATTACAAATAGAAAAGAAATTAGCAACGTTACAATTATTTTTATCACTATATGTCACAAAATCAAATAACTTAGTGACATCTAACGACTCATAGCGACGCTTTCTTAGCAGTATTTAATTATAGTCGTTAATCATAGTAATTCATCGCAGACTACGACGTTCAGTGAAATAAATTTAATTCGTCGCTAATTTAATAAAATTTAGCGACGTTTATATATGGTGTCACTAAAAACTCGCTAATATGCCATATTTTGGTAGTGTAAGGCATACCCCCTCCTTCCTCACGTGGTTTATATAATACATCCCAAGAAATTGCATTTACAAGTCCCCTCCAATTAAAATTCTCACAAATATTCTCTACTCTCCTGATGATAGCCGATGGCAACATAATGGATTGTAGCCAAAAAAAAATGTGATAGCCATAATAACCAACCTTACAACTCAATCCTGTATCCAAATGAAAAACTCTAAGCCTTCTACCCCTCCATACTTGGCTGAGCATACTCTGCCATGCTTTGACAGTCTATGTCCCTGATCATAATTAATAGATAATGGAATCCCCACGTACTTCACAGGAAGTTCCCCTTGTGCAACTACAAACGTAATAACATGGTCATCTTTGTTTAGACACTGAGTGCTAAGATATACTTTAAACCTAACCCTATTAAGATGTAGCCTTAATTGCCTCCCAAGCCCCTCCATAATAGCTAACACTGTTCTAGTAATATGAAGAACAATAAATCATCCGGATAGATGAGATTGGAGGAAGTCAAACCGTCTTGTATAATGACATGACCCTTCGTCTATAACTAGTAGCATCCATCACACACGTAAAATATTCCATTATCAAAGTAAATTAATCGCGGGACAAGTGTCGCCCTGTCATAGTCCATGATTGCTTCTGATGAACCCATGTGGTTGTCCTATGATAAGAACTGAGAATGTTGTCGTCGTAAAGCACGCCCTAACTCTATCCACCCAAATCCTATCAAATCCATAGCAAACATAATTTGGCATACAAAATCCTTGTTGACCATATCATAAGTCTTTTGCAAGTCCAGCTTAATACTAGCCTTCTTGCCTCCAACCTTATTTAAGTCATGAATCATCTCATGTGCCAGAAGACTATTTTGTGCAATTAATCTTCTCTTAAGATGTAGCTATTTTTGCTTGATTTTTTGACACCAGTTCATGAATAAGCTTCTCCATGAGTCAATACATAAGATGAGTGATCAGCTTATAAATAAAATTTCAACACGTAATGTCACGACCCGCTACCCAAATTGTTGGGCCGGGCTGAGCCATGTCCAGCCTACGCTTAAATTAAAACGTAGTAAGCTGTTATCAGAGATAGATAATATGGTTCTAAGCAAATCTATTTATAACATTTTAAAAGTTGCTCACAACACATCATCTATAAGCGAAAGCAAACAAGTTTTATAGATTATTACACTTCAAAAGTAATAATAACCAAAAGTCCAGTAACCAAATATAAGTTTAATAATAACCAAAGTCTAAGTCTCAAGCAAGAAAGAAGGTAACTAAGTGTGAGACCCGTCTCACTGTATCGATATTTTATACGGATACGTATTTATTTGAGCCGTATTTCGTATTTATCGATTTGCGTGATATTTTAAAATTTTCCAAGATATAGGAATTTCGTGACTTGGTCTAACTTGGATTTGGTTTTATTTGGTTCGGTTCCACTTTGACTTGGATTTGGTTTTATTTGGTTCTTTATGAGATGAGGTGTATGGTTTAGATTTAGTGGAGAAGAATGAATGGTGGAGGTTGCTTGGACTTGTTATATAAGCCACCTACCACTCTCTCTCCTCCATTATTTTTATTTCCATCTTCATCTTCTTCCTCCAGCCTAAGGCAAGTACACCTTGCCAAACCTTGAGCAAATCTATTTTTGTTTGTTCCATCTTCTTCCGTGCATGATTCTAAGCATCTTTAGAACTTGAAATTTTCGGTTTTACCGAGTGGATTCTTGTAGATCTAGCTTTGTGGCATTTTCGGTTTTCCTGGGTTTTGATCTGTTAAACGTGCATACTTTTGTCAACTGATGGTTTCATGTTGTAGAGAATTTTATTTCACCCAAATTGACCTACGAGAGTCTGAATTTGGGTTCCTATTGTTGTTTGGAGGAGCATGGATGTCATGGTATTTTCCATGGACATGTTCTCTGTGAGAGCTATCAATTTCACTTCTGGCCGCATGAGCACTTTTGCTTTTGGCCGCATGGCCTTTATTCTTAAATTGCATTGTTTAATTATTTTTGGCCACTTATTTGTTGGCCACATGGAACAGTACCTAGCCGCATAGGTTGTGGCAATAGCATTAAATGCAGGCTCGCATTTTTGCATGCAACTTGCATTAAATATTTGTCCTCAGTATTTCTTTAGTATTAATACTTGCTTTCCATTTCCATTTGAGCCGCATGGCTTTTACGTTGATTTTAATATTTTTTTGAGGGATAGCTAGCCGCATGGATTATGGACAAATATCCATTCAACCGCATGAATTAGCATATGTTAGCCGCATGTTAATACATTACGTAATGCATTTAATGCCAAGTTGCTTGCTTTCCCTTTTATGCATTATAGGAATGCATGTGCTGGCAAGTCCAATTAATGCCAAGTTGGCTTGGATTCCCATTTAAGGCATTATAAAAAGGCATAATGCTTACTTAAATGCATTCAGCCAATGCTTTCTCCAATACACGAATTATAATGCAATATTTAATACATTCTTCTAATAAATCTCTTATGCTTTCTCGGTAGCAATATTTAATGTAATCTCTGACGCATTTTCCAATACATTGATGCATAGCCGCATGGATTTCTTTTAGCAAGCTTGCTTGCCTATGTTAAATACATGGCCGCATGGCCTTTTACCTTGTTTGTAGCATGCACGTAATTTAATTTGAGCTGCATGCTAATAAGTTGAGCCGCATATAACAAATTTCACTGTAGCCGCATGCTTTAGCTAAGTGGGGGTTTCCTTTGTAAATGAGTTGCTGCCTATGTATTTTGCATGGGGGTTTCCATTGCAGCCGCATGAGAACTCAAGTGGAGCCGCATAAGAAATTATTTAATTTTAGAACCGTATGGCCTTGGCCATTAAATAATATTATTTGCATGTTGCAATTTTGCATGAATCTAAGGTGAGCCGCATAGGCTCCCTTCCCCCACTATATAATATTTTGGCCACGTGAGCCACTCTTTTACTGGCAGTCATCATTTCATTGTTTTGGCCACGTGCCACTTTTTCCATTGCTTTGCTTGCAAAGTGGAAGCTTGCATTTATTGCGGGTCCCACTCTCTTTGTCTTTTCTGATTACGGGAATGTTTCTTGCTGGCATTTAATTTTGGAGCCGCATGGCCTCCCACCCATTCTTGGCCGCATGGCCCCTTTTGTTATTTTCTGGCCGCATGGGTGGCCTCCCACTCTCTATGACCGCATAATTGTTCTCCCACTTTTTGACCGTATGGGTCCCACTTTGATTGTTTAAATATTTTATTTGCCTCAATTGTGGTCAGAATTTCTTTCTACTCCCAACATGAAAGTTGTAGAGTTTCTCCTTGGCTTCAAGAATATATATATTATTATTTAATTGTGCAAGTTTCTTCCTTCTTTGATAAATGGCATGACACGACAATGACCCGTAGTGGTGCACTCTTGAAATGAACTTCACATGATAACTTGACCTGATATTCTTGACATGATATTCTTGACTTGATAATTGACATGATAACTTGAAATGATAATGATAGTGGCCCGTCGTGGCGTACTCTTGATAAGTAATAATGACTTGATAGTGGCCCGTCGTGGCTGACTCTTGATAAGTAATAATGACTTGATAGTGGCCCGTCGTGGCGCACTCTTGATAAGTAATAATGACTTGATAGTGGCCCGTCGTGGCGCAATCTTGATAAGTAATAATGACTTGATTGTGGCCCGTTGTGGCGCACTCTTGATAAGTAATAATGACTTGATAGTGGCCCGTCGTGGCGCACTCTTGATAAGTAATAATGATAATAATAGTGGCCCATCGTGGCGCACTCCTGACAAGAATTAATTAGTATCCTGACACCGTAGGTGTTGTATTGAATGTGCTTGTATAAGCTACCGTCTAGTCTTGCATCATGTCTAGGACATGAATTCCTGATTTCCCACGGTCAGGGATTCATATTGAATCTGGCTAGGTTAATGACTAGATTGATCAAGTAGTTCATGAAGAGACTTTCCCAGTTACCTGTTGCCCCTTTGACCCCGGCCCTATATATATACATGGGATTTATTTCTTTCCGTCGAGATGAGCGCACTTCCAGCCCGCCGTCGAGCGTGGTACCTTAGGACACATGTATCTTACTACAGTGTGTCTGCTATATCATGCTATCTTTTCCTTTTCTTTGCTGGGGTCATTCAGGTAGTAACAAACGGGTAACCGGACTTGGAAGAATCTCGCTGCATCTTGCTAGTAACTAGGCCTGTGATAACCCTAGTTAGTTAAAGTATCAAGCCGTACTTATTGCTTGGCCGTGAATGTTGGATGGAGTTCAGTCTGTCTAGTCTTGTCTTGATCTTGTACATGATTGTTACATGTCCTGATTTCTTATTTTATTCTGCCGATAAATGGTGGAAGAAACCAAGTTCCGTTCAGACGAAGGGTTACAACCCTGATCCTTGTTTGGTTTACGGGTTGTAACCTGGTTATCTGAATAGTCCCATGGTCATCCCATCGTATATCACCTTCCCAGTTCTATTTATTTAATATGTTCTCCAGTTTACTTTATGTCAAATGATGATTTACTTACTGTCTTCCTATAATCGGGATAAGTGCATTGGTACTGCATAAATCTCGATCCTTCCTTACTTATTGCTTGCTTTATTTACTAATGATTGCTGGTTTTAAGTTCATAGTTTGGCCTCCTTTGTGGTACTTGCTATTTGGGATCTGACCCCACTGGTTTTGCATGGCCAGGTCCTGATAGAAGAGCCCGAAGGATCTACCGCACCATCTACTCGACGGTGACCAGCCGGAGCACCAGAGTGCCTCAGTGGGTTTCTTCTTCATTCTTCCACTGATATATAAATTATCCTCTTGTAACGTTTAGTCCCGAGCACGTGTTTAGCTCGTGTTTTAGTATTTTCCTTGATATTGTAGCCTACGGGCATAAACATGATATGTGTATTCTAGACTATAGCTAGTCCTTATCATGTACGACTAATACTCTAGCTAGTCCTCAGTTTTGTGGTACTGGCTTCATGATCAGTCATGTATATATGGTTCGGAACGCCTTACTATTGTATGTATGATGATCGTACTCTTTGCTCTTGTATAATTGCCTGTGATTGAGATACCTAGGATTATTAAACCCTAGGATTGACTGATGGCTTGTAGAGTAATCCCTATGTCTTGACAGCTTATACGTGATTTCAGAGTATTAACATACTTTGGGATTACGTAGCTGGCTATGTCTGCCCCCGCTCTCCAGTGTTCTGGTTCTGGGGCGTGACATGGTTTTAGTGTTGGCCCACACAGGTCTCAATTTTTAGATTTATGGGGGTTACCATATTTAGATATCTCAATCACGATTATCCTTATTGATCTCCTTCGGATTATTCTCTATCTCTGATACTTGACTTGATATCTGTTTTGATCATTGATCATTCCTGTTCCCATGATTTGATCTTGTGTCCTTCAACTTTCAAGGGCACTGTTCTTGATTCTTCTGATTATCTTGTTCGTATTTTGCCGAGGGCAGCTCAGCATTCTTCAGCCAGGCCAGTTATGGAGGATCAGTCTCAGCATGCAAGCAGAGATGTTAGTCCATCCCGATCAGCCAATCGCTTCTGTCTTCGTATCTTGAGACAGGTGATAAAGTTCCTACATCTGTTTCAACTACGATGATACGTCCCTGGGTAGAGTCATGTCTTGAACTAAGTCATTGGTACGGACTTACCTTGAGGCTCGACTTTTATCCATTTTGGGAGTCAGCTTAGGCCAGCGAGGACGTTGGTTTCTACACAACTGTCTCAGGAGACATATTGATCCATATGCCTCCAGTCCTTCTTGATCATGATTGTATTTGTTCTTGTGCATTTATTTACCGCTTACGCATTTATTTACATTACTGATTGTTTTACTTTACTTATATGCCATGATTGATTTATTGAGATTGTCGAGTTTTCCGGAGCTTTTGTTTTGCTCGACTAGCCTCAGAAAATTCCGAGGACGAAATTTTTCTAAGGTGTGGAGAGTTGTGAGACCCGTCTCACTGTATCGATATTTTATACGGATACGTGTTTATTTGAGCCGTATTTCGTATTTATCGATTTGCGTGATATTTTAAAATTTTCCAAGATATAGGAATTTCGTGACTTGGTCTAACTTGGATTTGATTTTATTTGGTTCGGTTCCACTTTGACTTGGATTTGGTTTTATTTGGTTCTTTATGAGATGAGGTGTATGGTTTAGATTTAGTGGAGAGGAATGAATGGTGGAGATTGCTTGGGCTTGTTATATAAGCCACCTACCACTCTCTCTCCTCCATTATTTTCATTTCCATCTTCATCTTCTTCCTCCAGCCTAAGGCAAGTACACCTTGCCGAACCTTGAGCAAATCTATTTTTGTTTGTTCCATCTTCTTCCGTGCATGATTCTAAGCATCTTTAGAACTTGAAATTTTTGGTTTTACCGAGTGGATTGTTGTAGATCTAGCTTTGTGGCATTTTTGGTTTTCCTGGGTTTTGATCTGTTAAACGTGCATACTTTTGTCAACTGATGGTTCCATGTTGTAGAGAATTTCATTTCACCCAAATTTGACCTAAGGGAGTCTGAATTTGGGTTCCTATTGTTGTTTGGAGGAGCATGGATGTCATGGTATTTTCCATGGACATGTTCTCTGTGAGAGCTATCAATTTCACTTCTGGCCGCATGAGCACTTTTGCTTTTGGCCGCATGGCCTTTATTCTTAAATTGTATTGTTTAATTAGTTTTGGCCACTTATTTGTTGGCCACATGGAACAGTACCTAGCCGCATAGGTTGTGGCAATAGCATTAAATGCAGGCTCACATTTTTGCATGCAACTTGCATTAAATATTTGTCCTCAGTATTTCTTTAGTATTAATACTTGCTTTCCATTTCCATTTGAGCCGCATGGCTTTTACGTTGATTTTAATATTTTCTTGAGGGATAGCTAGCCGCATGGATTATGGACAAATATCCATTCAACCGCATGAATTAGCATATGTTAGCCGCATGTTAATACATTACGTAATGCATTTAATGCCAAGTTGCTTGCTTTCCCTTTTATGCATTATAGGAATGCATGTGCTGGCAAGTCCAATTAATGCCAAGTTGGCTTGGATTCCCATTTAAGGCATTATGAAAAGGCATAATGCTTACTTAAATGCATTCAGCCAATGCTTTCTCCAATACACGAATTATAATGCAATATTTAATACATTCTCCTAATAAAATCTCTGATGCTTTCTCGGTAGCATTATTTAATGTAATCTCTGACGCATTTTCCAATACATTGATGCATAGCCGCATGGATTTCTTTTAGCAAGCTTGCTTGCCTATGTTAAATGCATAGCCGCATGGCCTTTTACCTTGTTTGTAGCATGCACGTAATTTAATTTGAGCCGCATGCTAATAAGTTGAGCCGCATATAACAAATTTCACTGTAGCCGCATGCTTTAGCTAAGTGGGGGTTTCCTTTGTAAATGAGTTGCTGTCTATGTATTTTGCATGGGGGTTTCCATTGCAGCCGCATGAGAACTCAAGTGGAGCCGCATAAGAAATTATTTAATTTTGGAACCGCATGGCCTTTGGCCATTAAATAATATTATTTGCATGTTACAATTTTGCATGAATCTAAGGTGAGCCGCATAGGCTCCCTTCCCCCACTATATAATATTTTGGCCACGTGAGCCACTCTTTTACTGGCAGTCATCATTTTATTGTTTTGGCCACGTGCCCCTTTTTCCATTGCTTTGCTTGCAAAGTGGAAGCTTGCATTTATTGCGGGTCCCACTCTCTTTGTCTTTTCTGATTGCGGGAATGTTTCTTGCTGGCATTTAATTTTGGAGCCGCATGGCCTCCCACCCATTCTTGGCCGCATGGCCCCTTTTTGTTATTTTCTGGCCGCATGGGTGGCCTCCCACTCTCTATGACCGCATAATTGTTCTCCCACTTTTGGACCGCATGGGTCCCACTTTGATTGTTTAAATATTTTATTTGCCTGAATTGTGGTCAGAATTTCTTTTCACTCCCAACATGAAAGTTGCAGAGTTTCTCCTTGGCTTCAAGAATATATATATTATATATATATATATATATTATTATTTAATTGTGCAAGTTTCTTCCTTCTTTGATAAATGGCATGACACGACAATAACCCGTAGTGGTGCACTCTTGAAATGAACTTGACATGATAACTTGACCTGATATTCTTGACATGATATTCTTGACTTGATAATTGACATGATAACTTGAAATGATAATGATAGTGGCCCGTCGTGGCGCACTCTTGATAAGTAATAATGACTTGATAGTGGCCCGTCGTGGCGCACTCTTGATAAGTAATAATGACTTGATAGTGGCCCGTCGTGGCACACTCTTGATAAGTAATAATGACTTGATAGTGGCCCGTCGTGGCGCACTCTTGATAAGTAATAATGACTTGATAGTGGCCCGTCGTGGCGCACTCTTGATAAGTAATAATAATAATGATAGTGGCCCGTCGTGGCGCACTCCTGACAAGAATTAATTAGTATCCTGACACCGTGGGTGTTGTATTGAATGTGCTTGTATAAGCTACCGTCTAGTCTTGTATCATGTCTAGGACATGAATTCCTGATTTCCCACGGTCAGGGATTCATATTGAATCTGGCTAGGTTAATGACTAGATTGATCAAGTAGTTCATGAAGAGACTTTTCCAGTTACCTGTTGCCCCTTTGACCCCGGCCCTATATATATATACATGGGATTTGTTGCTATCCGTCGAGATGAGCGCACTTCCAGCCCGCCGTCGAGCGTGGTACCTTAGGACACAGGTATCTTACTACAGTGTGTCTGTTATATCATGCTATCTTTTCCTTTTCTTTGCTGGGGTCATTCAGGTAGTAACAAACGGGTAACCGGACTTGGAAGAATCTCGCTGCATCTTGCTAGTAACTAGGCCTGTGATAACCCTAGTTAGTTAAAGTATCAAGCCGTACTTATTGCTTGGCCGTGAATGTTGGATGGAGTTCAGTCTGTCTAGTCTTGTCTTGATCTTGTACATGATTGTTATATATCCTGATTTCTTATTTTATCCTGCCGATAAATGATGGGAGAAACCAAGTTCCGTTCAGACGAAGGGTTACAACCCCGGTCCTTATTTGGTTTACGGGTTGTAACCTGGTTATCTGAATAGTTCCATGGTCATCCCATCGTATATCACCTTCCCAGTTCTATTTATTTAACATGTTCTCCAGTTTACTTTATGTCAAATGATGATTTACTTACTGTCTTCCTATAATCGGGATAAGTGTATTGGTACTGCACAAATCTCGATCCTTCCTTACTTATTGCTTGCTTTGTTTACTAATGATTGCTGGTTTTAAGTTCATAGTTTGGCCTCCTTTGTGGTACTTGCTATTTGGGGTCTGACCCCATTGGTTTTGCATGGCCAGGTCCTGATAGAAGAGCCCGAAGGATCTACCACACCATCTACTCGACGGTGACCAGCCGGAGCACCAGAGTGCCTCAGTGGGTTTCTTCTTCATTCTTCCACTGATATGTAAATTATCCTCTTGTAACGTTTAGTCCCGAGCACGTGTTTAGCTCGTGTTTTGGTATTTTCCTTGATATTGTAGCCTACGGGCATAAACATGATATGTGTATTCTAGACTATAGCTAGTCCTTATCATGTACGACTAATACTCTAGCTAGTCCTCAGTTCTGTGGTACTGGCTTCATGATCAGTCATGTATATATGGTTCGGGACGCCTTACTATTGTATGTATGATGATCGTACTCTTTGCTCTTGTATAATTGCCTGTGATTGAGATACCTAGGATTGTTAAACCATAGGATTGACTGATGGCTTGTAGAGTAACCCCCATGTCTTGACAGCTTATACGTGATTTCAGAGTATTAACGTACTTTGGGATTACGTAGCTGGCTATGTCTGCCCCCGCTCTCCAGTGTTCTGGTTCTGGGGCGTGACATGGTTTTAGTGGTGGCCCACGCAGGTCTCGATTTTCAGATTTATGGGGGTTACCATGTTTAGATATCTTAATCACAATTATCCTTATTGATCTCCTTCGGATTATTCTCTATCTCTGATACTTGACTTGATATCTGTTTTGATCATTGATTATTCCTGTTCCCATGATTTGATCTTGTGTCCTTCAACTTTCAAGGGCACTGTTCTTGATCCTTCTGATTATCTTGTTCGTGTTTTGCCGAGGGCAGCTCAACATTCTTCAGCCAGGCCAGTTATGGAGGATCAGTCTCAGCATGCAGGCAGAGATGTTAGTCCATCCCGATCAGCCAATCGATTCTGTCTTCGTATCTTGAGACAGGTGATAAAGTTCCTGCATCTGTTTCAACTACGATGATACGTCCTGGGTAGAGTCATGTCTTGAACTAAGTCATTGGTACCGACTTACCTTGAGGCTCGACTTTTATCCATTTTGGGAGTCAGCTTAGGCCAGCGAGGACGTTGGTTTCTACACAACTGTCTCAGGAGACATATTGATCCATATGCCTCCAGCCCTTCTTGATCATGATTGTATTTGTTCTTGTGCATTTATTTACCGCTTACGCATTTATTTACATTACTGATTGTTTTACTTTACTTATATGCCATGATTGATTTATTGAGATTGTCGAGTTTTCCGGAGCTTTTGTTTTGCTCGACTAGCCTCAGGAAATTCCGAGGACGGAATTTTTCTAAGGTATGGAGAGTTGTGAGACCCGTCTCACTGTATCGATATTTTATACGGATACGTGTTTATTTGAGCCGTATTTCGTATTTATCGATTTGCGTGATATTTTAAAATTTTCCAAGATATAGGAATTTCGTGACTTGGTCTAACTTGGATTTGGTTTTATTTGGTTCGGTTCCACTTTGACTTGGATTTGGTTTTATTTGGTTCTTTATGAGATGAGGTGTATGGTTTAGATTTAGTGGAGAGGAATGAATGGTGGAGATTGCTTGGGCTTGTTATATAAGCCACCTACCACTCTCTCTCCTCCATTATTTTCATTTCCATCTTCATCTTCTTCCTCCAGCCTAAGGCAAGTACACCTTGCCGAACCTTGAGCAAATCTATTTTTGTTTGTTCCATCTTCTTCCGTGCATGATTCTAAGCATCTTTAGAACTTGAAATTTTCGGTTTTACCGAGTGGATTGTTGTAGATCTAGCTTTGTGGCATTTTCGGTTTTCCTGGGTTTTGATCTGTTAAACGTGCATACTTTTGTCAACTGATGGTTCCATGTTGTAGAGAATTTCATTTCACCCAAATTTGACCTACGGGAGTCTGAATTTGGGTTCCTATTGTTGTTTGGAGGAGCATGGATGTCATGGTATTTTCCATGGACATGTTCTCTGTGAGAGCTATCAATTTCACTTCTGGCCGCATGAGCACTTTTGCTTTTGGCCGCATGGCCTTTATTCTTAAATTGCATTGTTTAATTATTTTTGGCCACTTATTTGTTGGCCACATGGAACAGTACCTAGCCGCATAGGTTGTGGCAATAGCATTAAATGCAGGCTCGCATTTTTGCATGCAACTTGCATTAAATATTTGTCCTCAGTATTTCTTTAGTATTAATACTTGGTTTCCATTTCCATTTGAGCCGCATGGCTTTTACGTTGATTTTAATATTTTCTTGAGGGATAGCTAGCCGCATGGATTATGGACAAATATCCATTCAACCGCATGAATTAGCATATGTTAGCCGCATGTTAATACATTACGTAATGCATTTAATGCCAAGTTGCTTGCTTTCCCTTTTATGCATTATAGGAATGCATGTGCTGGCAAGTCCAATTAATGCCAAGTTGGCTTGGATTCCCATTTAAGGCATTATGAAAAGGCACAATGCTTACTTAAATGCATTCAGCCAATGCTTTCTCCAATACACGAATTATAATGCAATATTTAATACATTCTCCTAATAAAATCTCTGATGCTTTCTCGGTAGCATTATTTAATGTAATCTCTGACGCATTTTCCAATACATTGATGCATAGCCGCATGGATTTCTTTTAGCAAGCTTGCTTGCCTATGTTAAATGCATGGCCGCATGGCCTTTTACCTTGTTTGTAGCATGCACGTAATTTAATTTGAGCCGCATGCTAATAAGTTGAGCCGCATATAACAAATTTTACTGTAGCCGCATGCTTTAGCTAAGTGGGGGTTTCTTTTGTAAATGAGTTGCTGCCTATGTATTTTGCATGGGGGTTTCCATTGCAGCCGCATGAGAACTCAAGTGGAGCCGTATAAGAAATTATTTAATTTTGGAACCGCATGGCCTTTGGCCATTAAATAATATTATTTGCATGTTGCAATTTTGCATGAATCTAAGGTGAGCCGTATAGGCTCCCTTCCCCCACTATATAATATTTTGGCCACGTGAGCCACTCTTTTACTGGCAGTCATCATTTCATTGTTTTGGCCACGTGCCCCTTTTTCCATTGCTTTGCTTGCAAAGTGGAAGCTTGCATTTATTGCGGGTCCCACTCTCTTTGTCTTTTCTGATTGCGGGAATGTTTTTTGCTGGCATTTAATTTTGGAGCCGCATGGCCTCCCACCCATTCTTGGCCGCGTGGCCCCTTTTTGTTATTTTCTGGCCGCATGGGTGGCCTCCCACTCTCTATGACCGCATAATTGTTCTCCCACTTTTGGACCGCATGGGTCCCACTTTGATTGTTTAAATGTTTTATTTGCCTGAATTGTGGTCAGAATTTCTTCCCACTCCCAACATGAAAGTTGTAGAGTTTCTCCTTGGCTTCAAGAATATATATATTATATATATATATATTATTATTTAATTGTGCAAGTTTCTTCCTTCTTTGATAAATGGCATGACATGACAATGACCCGTAGTGGTGCACTCTTGAAATAAACTTGACATGATAACTTGACCTGATATTCTTGACATGATATTCTTGACTTGATAATTGACATGATAACTTGAAATGATAATGATAGTGGCCCGTCGTGGCGCACTCTTGATAAGTAATAATGACTTGATAGTGGCCCGTCGTGGCGCACTCTTGATAAGTAATAATGACTTGATAGTGGCCCGTCGTGGCGCACTCTTGATAAGTAATAATGACTTGATAGTGGCCCGTCGTGGCGCACTCTTGATAAGTAATAATGACTTGATAGTGGCCCGTCGTGGCGCACTCTTGATAAGTAATAATGATAATGATAGTGGCCCGTCGTGGCGCACTTCTGACAAGAATTAATTAGTATCCTGACACCGTGGGTGTTGTATTGAATGTGCTTGTATAAGCTACCGTCTAGTCTTGCATCATGTCTAGGACATGAATTCCTGATTTCCCACGGTCAGGGATTCATATTGAATTTGGCTAGGTTAATGACTAGATTGATCAAGTAGTTCATGAAGAGACTTTCCCAGTTACCTGTTGCCCCTTTGACCCCGGCCCTATATATATACATGGGATTTGTTGCTATCCGTCGAGATGAGCGCACTTCCAGCCCGCCGTCGAGCGTGGTACCTTAGGACACATGTATCTTACTACAGTATGTCTGCTATATCATGCTATCTTTTCCTTTTCTTTGCTGGGGTCATTCAGGTAGTAACAAACGGGTAACAGGACTTGGAAGAATCTCGCTGCATCTTGCTAGTAACTAGGCCTGTGATAACCCTAGTTAGTTAAAATATCAAGCCGTACTTATTGCTTGGCCGTGAATATTGGATGGAGTTCAGTCTGTCTAGTCTTGTCTTGATCTTGTACATGATTGTTACATGTCCTGATTTCTTATTTTATCCTGCCGATAAATGGTGGGAGAAACCAAGTTCCGTTCAGACGAAGGGTTACAACCCCGGTCCTTGTTTGGTTTACGAGTTGTAACCTGGTTATCTGAATAGTCCCATGGTCATCCCATCATATATCACCTTCCCAGTTCTATTTATTTAACATGTTCTCCAGTTTACTTTATGTCAAATGATGATTTACTTACTGTCTTCCTATAATCGGGATAAGTGCATTAGTACTGCACAAATCTCGATCCTCCCTTACTTATTGCTTGCTTTGTTTACTAATGATTGCTGGTTTTAAGTTCATAGTTTGGCCTCCTTTGTGGTACTTGCTATTTGGGGTCTGACCCTACTGGTTTTGCATGGCCAGGTCCTGATAGAAGAGCCCGAAGGATCTACCGCACCATCTACTCGACGGTGACCAGCCGGAGCACCAGAGTGCCTCAGTGGGTTTCTTCTTCATTCTCCCACTGATATGTAAATTATCCTCTTGTAACGTTTAGTCCCGAGCACGTGTTTAGCTCGTGTTTTGGTATTTTCCTTGATATTGTAGCCTACGGGCATAAACATGATATGTGTATTCTAGACTATAGCTAGTCCTTATCATGTACGACTAATACTCTAGCTAGTCCTCAGTTCTGTGGTACTGGCTTCATGATCAGTCATGTATATATGGTTCGGGACGCCTTACTATTGTATGTATGATGATTGTACTCTTTGCTCTTGTATAATTGCCTGTGATTGAGATATCTAGGATTGTTAAACCCTAGGATTGACTGATGGCTTGTAGAGTAACCCCCATGTCTTGACAGCTTATACGTGATTTCAGAGTATTAACGTACTTTGGGATTACGTAGCTAGCTATGTTTGCCCCCGCTCTCCAGTGTTCTGGTTCTGGGGCGTGACACTAAGCAAGGTTGCCCACTGAGGCCTCTTCTGGAACTAAGGCCAGGTTCTCAAATGCAGACCCATAGTAGGTATCACACAACATTTCATCCTCGGATAGTATACCTACAACGTTATCCTGTCAAGACGGAAGCAAGTAATGATTCTACAAACAGAATATACGGAACATGGAATGAAAAAAGATGTAATAACAGAAAATCATGGCATATCACAATCTATCATGTCAATGATACATTTGTCATATCGACATATGTATATATAATGTTTAAAACTGGAGCATGTACGTGATCGTTAATAGGTGTACAATGCACTGTGGCACATGTAAATAAAATATATTTCCATATAAGTAAAAAGGCGATAGATGTACATACGCACATATACAGCTGGATAAGTGCCTACGACAAGGTTTTCATATAGAATGCGACCTTGCTCGGATTCGATAGAAGGGGGCATTAATCACGTACTTAGCTAGCAGTTTTTCCATAACCCAGTAACCATCATGTGAGAGATGCGAGAACAGTTCTAAGCATGTAAAGATATTGAGAGCAGTATAAAGCATGGTAGGTACTGAGAACAGTATAAAGCATGCGAAGATATGACATGCAGTTCAAGAAACGTTATTTTAATATGATTCATTCACAGTTCATTATTATATACAGTAAATAAAGTTTGTAAGGATACTTGCCTCGAGCAAAGCCAGGATAAGAATATGTAGCTATAAATATTCGGTGTCTGTCAAAATCATAATCTCAGTTCTAAGCTATGTTCAAGAGTTACACTAGTGGGGTGACACGGCTCCTAACTGGACACTAGCTAAGTGATTCTCTAGCATAGAAGTCCAATATGGGGTGATACAACATCTAACCCAACACTTAGGGTATATACGCTAAGGTAGGTTAAGGACCCAAAACTAAAATATCCCAAAAAACGATAAAACACACAAGGCAATATTAATTAATTAATAATTCAATCTGTGCATTGTGTTCCAATAATTATTAAAATAGTTATAAAGCTCCAGTAGATATTACATAAAGTACTATTATTATCCTTGTTTATTATAGTAATTTATTATAATTTTTCTGTGATTTATGAACTAGAGTAGGTATTTATCAAAAATCAGTTTACATATATGCTTTGGAAATGAGTTCTGTTTTCCTATGCTTGAATAGTGGCAAATATGTGATTTAAATGCTGGAAAAATTATATTAAATTAGATAAATTAACATAGTATTTAAATAATATTTTTCCAGAATTTATACAATAATCAAAGCTGTCTAAAAAATTAAATACATTAAAGTACAGATTTTAAACATAAATAAATAATTGTTTATTGTATTTGTCCATGTATACGAAATTGAACTGAAGTCCAGATACGGGACCCAAGGCCATGAATCAAGTTCGATAAGACTCGTACAGACTTTGAATATTTTTAAACTCATTTGGGTCCATGAAACCCATGCTAGGTTTGGACTCAAATGGACATAATTAATAAAATACGTAAAAATATGAATTGAAATACATAGGCGTAATAAATGCATAAGTAATAAATTTAATTACGAAATTGAAGACAAAAATATTACATTATAGGCACTGTATTTATAGAATACATATTACAGTATAGGCACTGTATTTATTTATATATTACAGTATAGGCACTATATTTATATTGACATAATTGAATGCTTATTTTAAAAGACATAAAATTAAATGACGTGAATTTAAATGATTTTTTTAAATATATACATGTAATATGATATACATTTTCTTCTATATAAAAAAATCACAAAAGAAAATCAAGGCATAAGAATACTATATTTATATCCAAAATATTCTTATTATACATATATATATATATATATATATATATATATATATATATATATATATATATATATATATATATATATATATATTTTATTATATATATATATATATATATATATATATATATATATATATGTATATATATATATATATATATATATATATATATATATATATAAATATATATATATATATATAAATAATATATATATAAATATATATATAAAAATATATATATATATATATATATATATATATATATATATTTTATATATATATATATATATATATATATATATATATATTTTTTTTTTTTTTATAACAAAAACCCCTTTTATTAAACAAGGCTCGAAAATCGAAGCCGGAACGAGTATACAAGTCGCAAAATGCCGAAGCATATATATATATATATATATATATATATATATATATATATATATATATATATATATATATTTTTATTTTTATTTTTACCAAACAACATTTTATTGAATAATAAAGAGGCTCTTAACGAGCAGTACAAGTGCCAGGGTCCAAAACACACAAAAAGGCCCTGGAAAGCAAAGTGGAAAATACATAAAGGTAGATTTTGAAATTTCGAAACATTTCGAAATTTGAAATCATAGAGGGTCTGCGAAACTAGCAAAATGCGCGGGAGAGGGCGCTCGGTCCAAGTGTAGGGCATACTGCCTTCATTTTTTTTTTTTTTTTTTTATGGAATCCAAAATTTGAAAAACAGAAAAATTCAAATTTTGAAATCCGAATTAGGGGGGTGAGGCCAAGCACGCGTCCCGAGGACTGGACGGCGTGTGGCCCAAGGGGGTTAGGTGGGCGCGGTGCCCAAAGGGGCGCGGGGCCCTAGGGGGCGGAGCCCAGAGCGCTGCGCGATGCACGAGGGAGCGGGCGGCGCATGCCTCGTTGGGCGATTTTATATATATATATATCCTCAATATTCTTATTATACATACATACATATATATATATATATATATATATATATATATATATATATATATATATATATATATATATATATATATAAAATATATATTAAATATATATATATATATATATATATATATATATATATATATATATATATATATATATATATATATATAACAGTAAATATTTATATAATAATTAAAATAAAAAGAAGTGCAATACTTATACAGTATTAATACAGCAGGTTTATATATGTATTTATAAAATACATATATAACATAGATATATGTACACATATACATATATACAAATACAAACATACAAAATATACAAGAAAGCACAGCCTAAGAGGATCGAACCCCAGACCTCAGAAAAGGGGGGTTGCAAACAGCTTGGCCTAACTAATTGGTCTAACCCAATTCGTTGGTAAAATATTACTATGAATTAATTTTAATTTGTAACAAAGAAATGGGTTTGGGTTTAACTTACCAAAACAAGAAAATAAATAAGTTGCTAAAGGCTGGGCTCGAGCACGGGTCTTCCCAACAGTGTCTTTGAGACTCTCCAATAAACAGTAGGTCGGGTGGGCGAATGTGTTTGGAAATTATGGCTTCAGAAATTTAATTGGAAAGGGGGGCTAAGGTTTTAGTTTAGGATCCCAATGCACTAGCATAGGGTCTTATTTATAGAAAATTTTTGGAACCTTCCCAACAGAAATTTTATTACGAAAATGACCATCATAATTTCCTAAAATTTCTAGTGTGACCTTTTCACCAAGTTGTCCTAATATATAATTTACCAAAATACCCCTACAATTTCAAAAATCGTAAAAATTCATACGGACTCCAAATGACTTCAGTTAAATCGCAAAAAAATTCTAAAATTAATAGAAAAATATTTAGAACATTTTAAAACCAATTTGGAGAATTTTTGGAATTATTTTTATTTAATAATTTTTGAAAAAATAGGGATTATAAATCTATCCTCCTTAAAGAAATTTCGTCCTCAAAATTTAAGGTTGACAGGGGCTCAAAACACGATAGTGAGTTTAGGCAAATATCTTATGCACGATCAAAGAACAATGACTAGATGCCGTTATGATAATCAAAATCGTTTAGTTACAATGAAGTTAGAATCAGGCCTAAGTATAGAACGATCAATAGGATAGGTACGATATAATATAGGGATGATGCGATTAGATATCATTAAGAATAATTAAATGTTTGGCATGATCAAGTCCTAGAATCACGATCGTGGGGATCAAAGTTGCCTAGACGTGCCAGATTATCTAGGCACAATCAAACATGAAGAATGATGGCTAAGTCAAATCATTGTTAGCGCGGAACTAGTCATTATTAAGAATTAAATCGAATGTTTAGGCACGAGTGATAATGGTATCTAGATCCAAACATGATCCTAATTGAAATTTTGATACAATCAAAAATAAGGTTAATCTAACCTTGGTCAAATAGTATTAGGCATGATAAGGAATATAATTGTAGTCCAAGCACGTGCAACATGTTGATAGAGATCTAGGTAACGATGGGATTTAAATCAATTAAGTATGATCAAGGATTAAGAATATTGGTATAATAAAGGAGAGGACTAAAGTTGAATGGTCGCGATTAAAGGAATTTAGAAATTAGCGATATTTGAACTTAAAGAATGATTTAAGGATAGGGAAAATCAAATTCCTTCTATTATGATAGAGAAATCAAAAGGCAAGATTTCATAGGGAAGTCAAGATAATCATCTCACTCTGCTACTACCAAGTTTATCTGATCATCATTTGCCAATCATACATTTATCTCACAAGTCCAAATATGAAAATCAAACCCTTATATGACTACTACCAAAAATCATAACCTTCAGTGATGAAGATTGAACCCTGCCATAATACTATAGACTTGACCTGTATTCCAAGGTAACCCATAAAGTATGTTCTTGTTAGAGCTTCTCAAAATTATCTACCCTCCTTAATTTTGCAGTTCATTCTCCATTTAGTCATCCTGAAGTTGAAATTCCTTCGTCTTGCCTTTAACCTAGATCCAAAATTTTTGAATCAAGGATCATAAATCCTTAATCGTTATTCCAATTGATACTCTTGTATTGCTCAAGTCTAATGTCACTATTGCCATATAAAATTTTATCCTTCATTATAAATTCAGTTAACAATCCTTTCAACTTACACCTTTAACCATTATCCTCATTAAATTCAGAATTCTTACAAAAATCTTTAGGGGTTCCTTTATCTCAATAACGTAATGTTCTTTCTATTTCTAGTCATTTTCTTACTAATCGTTGTTCAATTTCGTATCATCACAACATGCGGTTAAAGTCTCTTCCCCATTATTTAAATTCCTAAACTGGTATCATAACCTCAAAATGAAATATCTCGAGAATCAGTAACCTAAAATCATCCAAGTTCTTAAAAATATTTTGACCTTGAATATCCTTGTCAGTTCTAAAATACATCTATGAAATATCAATGTTCTAACCATTAATGTATATTCTACTGCTCGTCTTATTCGAAATTCTCCTATCTTCTTTCCAAATAATTCATCCTCAAAATAATTCTCTAGTGTAATCATTTCTAAGCCGATACTACTGATCTCTTCATGTTTCTAATTTCAGTCATAGCTTTTTTCTGCAATTTTATCTGAATGTCAAATATTTTATATTCCCACCAAGAATACCATATGATAACAACTTACATCCTTTTCGAGCTAGATGATTTACGATACTTCCTCGGTGTTTCCAAGTGAAAAAAATACGAAAATTCAAAAAGATTTCAAAGTGTAACTAACCGAAGTAGATACGAGATAATTGAGATGTAATTAGGACAGGGTTAATTAAGATGAAAGAAATAATGGTAAGACAAAAGAAACAATAATAGGAATTTATTCTTGCTCATTTGGTAACAATGAAGTAAACAGGTTTAAGATATGATCTGATAACCATACACGTCTTCCTGAAATCATGTTGCCAGAATTTTGCCACGCAAGTAAGCACAGCTGTAATAAGGATAGAGTCCATAACTAAGGTATACACGCTATCATGTTATCTAGAATTTTTGCCACGCCAACCGGTATAGCTGCAAGAAAATCTAAATTCCATAACTAAGATGAGTATATCCAAATCAGGCTCTATATTTTTGTCATACCAGCTAATATGGCTGCAATAAATTCTAAACTTCACAACTAAAGCAGACATTTACCTTTCTTACTGTCCCCATCAAATATGTTATCAGAATATACCTTAATTCAATCCATAAAATTTATTAAATACAAAATCAAAGTCAACAACGAACACCAGGAATCAAATTCAGCAACGAATCAAGGGAAAGTAAATAGAGATAAGCAAAAACAGATTTCAAGGTAAGATTACAGTGAGATCCTCAGGGGTCATCCCAAGGGTACTATCTTGGTCAAAATTGTAACCCACTGAATTTCAAACAAGAGGCTAATTATAGTTAACGGTCCTATGCTGCGATGAGTTCTACCTATGTTGCAATCCTAGTAATCCTCTAGGTGCTCTAAATGTTGTCCTTAGTATTATCAAGTTATCCTAAAACCATAATTGCAGGCATGCTTGATACAATAACGTAACCAAACAACTTTAGTCTCGACCTGCATGGGCCACCACTAAAAATATGTCATGATCTGCTACCCAAATTGTTGGGCCAGGCCGAGCCATGTCCAGCCTATGCTTAAGTTAAAACGTAGTAAGCTGTTCTAAGAGATAGACAATATGGTTCTAAGCAAATCTATTTATAGCATTTTAAAAATTCCTCACAACACAGCATCTATAAGCGAAAGCAAACAAGTTTTATAGATTATTACACTTCCAAAATAATAATAACCAAAAGTCCAGTAACCAAATATAAGTTTAATAATAACCAAAAGTCTATGTCTCAAGCAAGAACGATGGTAACTAAGCAAGGTTCCCCGCTGGGGCCCCTTCTGGAACTAAGGCCAGGTCCTCAAATGCAGCCCCATAGTAGATATCACACAATATTTCGTCCTCGAATAGTGTACCTACAACGTTATCCTGTCAGGACGGGAGCAAGTAATGATTCTACAAACAGAATATACGAAACATAGAGTAAAAATAGATGTAATAACAGGAAATCATGGCATATCATAATCTATCATGTCAAGGATACATTTTTCATGGCGACATATGTATATATAATATTTAAAACTGGAGCATGTACGTTATCGTCAATAGGTGTACAATGTACTGTGGCACATGTAAATAAAATATACTTTCATACAAGTGAAAAGGCGATAGATGTACATACGCACGTAACAGCTGGATAAGTGCCTACGGCAAGGTTTGCATATAGAATGCGACCTTGCTCGAATTCGGTAGAAGGGGGCATGATCATGTACTTAGCTAGAAGTTTTCTCATAACCCAGTAACCATCATGTGAGAGATACGAGAACAGTTCTAAGCATGTAAAGATACTGATGGCAGTATAAATCATGGTAGGTACTGAGAACAGTATAAAGCATGTGAAGACATGACTTGTAGTTCAAGAAACAGTATTTTAATATGATTCATTCACAGTTCATTATCATATACAGTAAATAAAGTTTGTAGGGGCACTTGCCTCGAGCAAATCAAGGATAATAATATGGAGTTATAGATGTTCGGTGTCCTATCAAAATGATACACAATCTCAGTTCTAAGCTATGTTCAAGAGTTACACTAGTGAGGTGACACGGCTCCTAACTGGACACTAGCTAAGTGATGCTCTAGCATAAAAGTCCAATATGGGGTGATAAAACATCTAACCCAACACTTAAGGTATCTACACTAAGGTAGGGTAAGGTCCCAATACTAAAATATCCCAAAAACCCATTAAAACACATAAGGCAATATTAATTAATTAATAATTTAATCTGTGCATTGTGTTCCAACAATTATTAAAATAGTTATAAAACTCCAATAAATATAAAATAAAGTACTAATTATTAATTATAGTAATTTAATACAATTTTTCTGTGATTTATGAACTAGAGTAGGTATTTATCAAAAATAAGTTTACATATATGCTTCGGAAATGAGTCATGTTTTCCTATGCATAGACAGTGGCAAATAATATGATTTAAATGATGGAAAAAAAAATATTAAATTAGATAAATTAACATAATATTTAAATAAAATTTTCCAAAATTTATACAGTATTTAAAAGCTATCTAAAAATTTAAATACAATAAAATACAGATTCTAAAATAAATAATTAATTGTTTATTGTATTTGTCCATGTATACAAAATTGAACCGAAATCCAGATACGGGATCCAAAGTCCAATATGACTCGTACAGACTTTGAATATTTTAAACTCATTTGGATCCATGAAACCCATGCTAGGTTTGGTCTCAAATGGCCACAATAATAAAATACCTAAAAATACGAATTGAAATACATAGGCGTAATAAATGCATAAGTAATAAATTAAATTACAAAATTGAAGGCATAAATATTACAGTATAGGCACTATATTTATAGAATACATATTACAGTATAGGTACTGTATTTATTTATATATTATAGTATAGCCAATGTATTTATATTGACATAATTGAATGCTTAATTTAAAAGACAGAAAATTAAATGACGTGATTTTCCCTACATAAATTTTATTATAAAATGCCCATCATAAATTCCTAAATTTCTAGTGTGCCCTTTTCACCAAGTTGCCCTAATATGTAATTTACCAAAATGTCCCTACAAGTTCCAAAATTGTAAAATTCATACGGACTCCAAATGACTCCAATTAAATCATAGAAAAATTCTAAAATTAATAGAAAAATATTAGAACATTTTAAAACCAATTTGGAGAATTTTTGGAATTGTTTTTCATTTAATAATTTTTGTAAAAATAGGGGTTACACGTAATGGGTCTAAAATGCGCTAGAGAAATATCACCCTCCTTCTTCGGCACAAGAATGATGAACATGTGATTGATTTTCTGACGTAACATGTCATGTTTGAAAAAGTCCTATATCACTTCTAGCGTTGGTTCCTTCAACTCCCTCCATTGAACTTTGTAATATTTTTTTCAAAACCCATATTGGCCCGAAGCGTTATCAGGATCTGCCGCTATAAAACTAGCCTCCACCTTCTCCATTGGCACAAGCACTAACATAACCTCCATCTCCTCTACCTCCTCAAACACCACCAATATCTGCCAGCTCTGTGGTAGAGAACTCAAAGGCATAAGGGTCTAAAGCTCATCTTCAATCACTATCTTCATCACGATAGTTATTGATGATACTATAAAAGTTGTTCAGATGTTATGCCAATGACGTATCCTCCATTTACTTTGAGTTGGCTAATAAGAAACGTGTTTTTGTAAGTTGTCTTTCGTTCGTATAGTGAATGCATCTTCTGTTGACCCAAACCGGATCACAGTCAACCTAATCTTGACAATTAACAAAACAATATTTGTTGTAGTCCAATTTGACACATCGAGCACTAAATCAATCTACTCATCTTATTTCTTCCAGTTTACAGCTGCTTGGAGTTGTACCACTTTGTTGTATACTGAAGTCTGTGTTTTATTATTCTTGAGTATATGATGATGTACGTTGGATCATACTGAGCACTTTGGGCTAGCCATAGCTTTATAGGTTGACTTAGCCCAAAACCCAAACAACCCATTTATCCAAAGCCCACAAAAGAACATTCTATCCATAGTAGACAGAGTTCGGGCCGAACTCTGCCTCATACAGAGTTCGGGCCGAAACTCGGTCTCCAAAAATTCAGGATGCTGATTTTTAGGTATTGATCACTGATAGTTGTCCAACGGCTAAAAATTTGAATTATTTATACCGAATTCTGGCCGAATTCTGGCCGAATTCTGCCTACCCCGAACCCTATAAATAGGCCTTGGTTTCTCTCATTTGAAACCATCCACTCTTCTCTTCTTCTTCTATTACATAGCCTATATATTCAAGAGCCTTACCTTCCCATCCACTTAGCATTCAAACTTCCTAACCATCCAAGGTGCTCGGTACGATTCAACTAGAAGTTTGAAGTGCAAGAAGTTGTAAGTCACTAAGAAAAGTCCAAGTTTTGCCAAAGCGATCATTGAAAGAAGTTTGGCGCACTCTTCTGTGGAAAGGCACGTGGTTGTAACCCTATTTCACAAATAGTGGATTTCAATCCTGAGCTAGAGTTCTCAGGCCTGGACTAGTCCTCTACGAGGGAAACCAGGTTAAAAATCTTATTGTGTTTGTGCTTGCTCTCTACTCTTTATTTTTACATTTATTTTTACTCTGATTATTTAGTTGGTGAAAAGAGTTTAAATTTTTAATTGATCATTTTTGATATAAACTCTATTCCCCCTCTAGAGTTGCCAACTTGGTCTTCAATTGGTATAAGAGCTCTGTTCTCTTATCAAGGACTAACATCCTAGAGCTGATCCATAGCAACCACTCAAACCATGTTTTCCAATCACGGTGAAGGGCAATCCACACATAGGCCTCCCCTATTTGACGGAATAAACTACACCTATTGGAAAAAAAGGATGAGTTTTTATCTCAAGTCGCTAGACTTCAACCTGTGGACTATCGTCACCGATGGTTACAAAAAGCCCGCCAGGATAGTTGTCAATGGTGATCTCGTTGAGAAAACCCATGACAAATATTTGACGAGGAGAAGATACAGGCGAGTCTAGACACGAGAGCTATTAATGCTTTATTTTGTGCTATAGACAGGAATGAGTTCAACAGGGTCTCAACATGCACCACCGCTCATGAAGTATGGAGACTTCTAGAGGTGACGCATGAAGGAACCACCCAAGTCAAGGTGTCAAAATAAGTGTCTCACTCAAGAATATGAGGCTTTCAAGATGAAGCCAAATGAGACGATCACACAAATGATTACAAGATTCCTCGACATCATCAACCCCTTGTCTTCTCTCGGCAAACAATATACAAATCACGAAAGATCCACAAGATTCTTAGGGGGCTACCAAAGATTTGGAACCCTAAGGTGACAGCCATCATAGAAGAAATGATCTCACGACTATGTCCATGGAGACCTTGATTGAAAGCTGATGACTCATGAGCTTGACCTCAAAGACTTCGAAGAGCCTGCTCCTAAGGCAAAGGAGATTGCCCATAAAGCTCCGACGAAGGACTGATCCTGAAGAGACGGATGACGACAACTCGGAAGGTGAAGATCAAGCTCCTCGTCCTCAACTTTAAGAAATTCCTTCGCTTCAATCGAAGAAGAAGAAGGAACCACAAGAAGATGACGAAGAAGAGCCAACATGCTACGGTTGCAAGAAGACTGGACACGTCGAAAAGACTGTCCATTCACAAAGAAGGGCAACCGATATGAGAAACCATACAAGAAAGCTTCCTCAAAAAAATATGCCAACACAAGCATTTGGCACGAAAGCGAAGCTAGTGACTCCGAAGAAGAAAAGGACTCTCTTCAAGACACTGTAAATGTCTGCCTAATGGCTACATCCGACAAGGTAACTAGCGAAACTCTCAATTTCACGTTTGATGAACTTGGCGATGCATTCAATGATTTACTCAATGACCACAAGAAAGTCATTGAAATATTAACACGCCAAGGAAAAGATCAAAAGTTATAAAGTCGAGATTCAAAGACTCTCTTCATTGCTTGATAATAGTAGAGACACTTCACCCACAGAAGTCACAAATGAGGTGTCTAAGCTTAAATTAAGCCTTCATGATGCCGAAGCACGTATAGAAAAGCAAACACAAGAGATCACAGCACTAAATACTGAGATCACTGAAGAAAAAAATAGAC